>JASAND010006084.1:0-31184 GCA_030248195.1 Trissonchulus latispiculum | reverse complement strand
TCCCCCATGGCTATACCTGGGGGTGGGGGGTGGGGGGGCACCCCTCCCCCCAAATGGAAAAGTGCCGACCCCACCCTCGAAATTTTGGAGGCAGACCCCACCCCCAAATGGCAAAATCCCAGACCCCACCTACCCAAATTTTCCAGACCCCACCCTCAAAATTTTGAAAATTTTGCCTCAAAATTAGTAAAAATTCGAAATTTTTTGCAAAAATTCGAAGTTTTTGTCAAAAAATCCAAGTTTTTCGGCTAAATGAGCAAAAATAAAGAAATATTGTTGATTTTTAGTTGGAAATACGTTTTCTCAGCGAATTCGCGATTTTTTTTCTAAATTTTTGACCGAAAAATTTTTTACCCCCCCCCCAAATTCGATTTTTCCGGACCCCACCCCACCTCAAACCGGCTGACCCCACCCACCCTAATTTCGGCTACCCCCTCCCCCAACGATTTCTCAAGGTACACCTATGGTCAGATCCTGCCGGATATCAGCCATTGGACTCTATTTCCCAGCCTTATTCTTCTTGACCCGCCAGTGTGCCTGTGCGTGAAGCCGTTCCGAATCACTTCTAGACCAGTAGCGGCGCCAGGATTTTTTGAAGGGGGGGGCCCGACCCAAAAATCCGGCGACCTTTTTTTTGGGAATTCCAAAATTTTTGGCAAATTTTACCTTCATTTCCCAAAAAAATCTCAAAATTTTACCTTCATTTCCCAAAAAATTCTAAAATTTTAGCAAAAAATTTTCGATTTTTGGCAAAAATTTGCCGATTTTTTAAAAAAATTCTTAAAAACACTCAAATTATGCATATAAACAGCTGAAAAATTTTTCAAGGGGGGCCCGCCCGACACCAGTAGTGGCGCCAGGATTTTTGGAAGGGGGGGCCCGGCCCAAAATTCCGGCGACCTTTTTTTGGGAAATCCACAATTTTTGCCAAATTTTAGCAAATTTTACCTTCATTTTCCAAAAATTTTCTCACATTTTAGCAAAAAATTTTCGATTTTTTGGAAAAATTTGCCGATTTTTTAAAAAAATTTCTTAAAAACAGTCAAATTATGCATACAGACAGCTGAAAAATTTTTCAAGGGGAGGGCCGGCCCTAGGTGTAAGGTGGGGGGGGGGTGGGGGGGGGGTCGCCCCCCCCCCCCAAGCCTTTTTTCAACCCTCCCCCAAAACTTTTTGGGGGGGAACGTGACCCCCCCCCAACTGAGGGGGGGGGGAAGTCGCGCCGAAGGCGCGAAAAATGGCCAAAATTGGGAATTTTTAAGGTAATTTTGAAAAAATTTTCAAAAATGTCCAAATTTTTGGCTTAAACTGGTTGTTATTATTATGAGAAATACACGTTTTTAACTGTATTATGGATCTTATGACTCAATATTGTCCTTATTTTGGACTTGGAAACATGTTGGCAATCAAGTTTTTGAGTTTAAAACCACTGTCTAATGTTAAAATTACTTTATGGTTAGATGTTTTTTATCATTAGAAACGACTGAAAATGCGATTTTTGGCATAAAAAATGAAAAATTTTTTTGGGGGAGGGTTGGGGGGGGTCCTGGGGGGGGGGGTTGGGGGGGTCGCCAGAGGGGGCCCCCCCCAGAAAATGTTGGGGGGGAGCCTCCCCCACCCCAAATCTCCGTTACACCTATGGGCCCGACACCCCAAAGGGAGGGGCCCAAATCGCAAAGGGGGGGCCCGGGGCCCCCCCCTGGCGCCGCCACTGCCCGACACCCCAAAGGGAGGGGCCCAAATCGCAAAGGGGGGGGCCGGGGCCCGCCACAGGTGTAACGGGGATTTGGGTTGGGGGGTCCCCTCCCCCGGAATTTTGGGGGCCCCTTTTTAGACCCCCCCCAAACCTCCCCCAAAAACTTTTTTCTATTTTTCAAAACTCGCATTTTCAGCCATTGCTAATGCCCAAAAACATGAAATCATTAAGTAATTTTATTTAACATTAGACAGTGTTTTTAAACTCGAAAACTTGATTGCCAACATGTTTCTGAGTCTAGAATAAGGTCAATATTGAGTCTGGAAGTCCATAAAACCGTTATATACGTGTATTTCTCCGGATAACAAACACGATTAAGCCAAAAATGTGGACTTTTTTGAAAAATTTTGCAAAATTTACCCTAAAAATACCCAATTTTAGACCAATTTTCGCACCCGCCCCCCCCCCCAGTTGGGAAGGGGGGGCCGGGGGGCCCCAAACATTTCTGGGGGGAGGGGTTGGAAAAATGGCTGGGGGTTTACCCCCCCCCCCCCAATTACACCTATGCTCCAGTGCTACTCTATCCGGTAAATCCAGTCTTAAGGTCGCACTTCCCTTACATTCAGTCCACTTTGGAAAGCTATAACTTGCTCAATATTGAGAGCTATGAATGGAGCGACATATCAAAATGAAGCTCTACATCTTCTGCGTCGTTTGGAATCATTGAAACATGTCTACCTAGTTTGGATGTTTCGCAAGCTTACCAAACTCGGCCACAATTTTTGAACACAATTTTTTCTGAAAAAATTTTAAGCAACAAGAAAATGGTCGCCTCCAATGTGTATATAAGATAATTTGCCAGGGATGGTTTTTTGATTTTGTCAAAAGATCATTTCAGTATGCAGAAATTGAGTATTTTCTGAAAATTTGGCATTTGATCCAACTTTGAAAAATCATTGCTCTTGATTGGAGGCTGATAAAGAGAAAAACAAAAAACCGCCCCGGGCAAATTTTCCAAACATACTGTGTGTAAAATATCTTTTAGATCCACCCTTTGGTTGTGGAGCAATGTTCGGTCAAAAAATTTTGGCCGCAATTTGACGAAATCAGTTATTCGACCACAACTTTTGTAATGGTAAAAAGCTAAATAAAGTTCAAAAATGACAGAAAAAGCTCAGCTTGTCGAAGATTGTGATTCTTGATTGAATTGTCCGATGCACTGATTATGAGCGATGTGCCTGTGAAATCTCAATGTGAACTATGGAACGTCCAAGCACTGTATGAAAACGATTGTCATGTCATTACCAGAGTTGCCAGTCAGTGTGAAACCCCCAGAAATTTATCATTAGGGACATAGGTTCTAGTGTAGATAGGAAGAATAAGGTCAGAAGTAGCATTACCGCCACGCAATGGACGTAAAATGGAATAGAACTTCAATAGAAAGTAGCTAATGAGGTTTCAGTAGGTCACCAATTAATCATGGAGGGGTCGCTACCCTTCCCGGGTCAGTGATAGGACCTAACATTGCTCTTGTTGTGTAATGGAGGAGTCGTTACTCTTCCCAGGCCACGAATAAGGCCTCTCATTGTCAAGAAGTTAGCTAAAATCCGATTAAAACAGCTAAAATTATGAAGGAAAACAAATACAAAGAAAGATATTGTCAAATAACCAGTAATTCAACAAGAGATTTCGAGTTTAAAAACGCCTATAAGTGCGAATATTGGAAGATGGGTCAAAATAAGGTAATAATTCGTCCATTAGTAGCATAAGATGATGTTAATTAGTGTTCCCAAGTGTTAGTTAGGCATAATTTACATTAGTTAGGTAGTAATTAGTTAATTTGTGCAATTTTTCGCAAAAATACAAGTTGGGCTTATCTAAAAGGCAATTCATTTTTGATTCTAAAAAGCCAAACCCGGTCTTTTAACTCCCAATAACGCGAAAGATACAGGCCAAAGAAGTTTTGAGAGATTACATTTCAATTATCTAATGTGTTGTTACGTTTATTCATTTCTCCATTCATTCTTGGGCTTCTGTTGGCCCTCACCCAGCAAAGACTTGCCTTGCAGAGAAGACTTAGTACACACCTTAGGTGTGATAATAGGTTCGGATGGGGCTTAACTCCCTCCCGAATAATTAAAATGAAACGAAAATAGTTAGTCTTAGGTAGTTTCGTACGTAGAACATTAATATTTGGTTTTTATTCTTTGCAAAAATACGTAGTGCCTTGTATGCACATTTTTACACAACAATTGCCCTCCTAACTAGTCTGTAGGGAACACTGGAGTTCCAGTGAGGGAGAGCAATTATCGCTAGGATTAACGGGCGGCTTCCCTTGTCTACGGCCGAAAGGTCACGCCCAAAAGGAAAGAAAGGGGCTTGGAGACAAGGAAGCGCCTGAAAAATAACAAACATAAAAATATATTAACATATTTTATGGCACTTAATATTTGATTTTCCATAATCGGCCCCGAGAGGCCTATATTTTGTACAATTTGATTTTTTGATTCATGCGATTTAATTTTTAAAGCTAGAAATTTCCGCTTTGGTTACCTTTACGTGTTAACCAAAAAGTCTGCAAAGTTTCCCAAAATTCAGCTTGGGAAATCCATCAAAAAGGGGTCAGTTGGAGGGTCATAATTTCTTTCCCTCGTTAATCTCTAATCCAATGGACCAGCCGCCTCGCCAGCCCGTGTCTGGTACACGTATTGAGATATGAATGAATGAATGGCAGGGTGAAACCGCCCCCCTCACACGCCTTCATTGATATAAAAAAATGTTTATATCCTTCTGTATGGCGTTGAGGGGCCCACCTCTAGCATCCGTGCTTCCATTCTAATGTCCCTAGTTATAAACTCAACATAATAACATTCATCATATATATAAAATTAAATGGTATATATACGTATACAACTAGCTGGCGGCCCCAATGGAAGCACAGATACCTACTGAGACAACTCATAAGAACAAAAGGTAAGTTTAGAGGAGAAATTAAATTTGCTAAAGGAGAATTTCACCTATTAACCTTTTTAAAAAATGTAAAAAAAAGAAAAGAAAAAATGTTACGAAGAAAAATTATATAAGAAAAGTTTGTATATAAGATATATAACACGGGGTTTTCACATACAGAATCATATAAATATATATATTATATATATATATATATATATATATATATATATATATATACGCACATATATAAGTCAAAAAGCCATTTTACATATATACTGGAATTCATCGTTCATATATCCGAAAGATAAAATTAATAATAAAGATGCTGACGCATTTTTAAGAACTTCATATCACGTACATATATGTGTATATATGCCAAAATTTCAAAGAGATTTGCCTTGACATGCACAGCATGTCCTCGTCTCAGCTCCCCTTTGGCGTCGGCATACCACGCTCTGTCTACCTACCCATATGTGCTTACCCACCATAAAAGAGCTGCAGCAAAACCAAGTATTTATAAAACAAAAAGTACATATATATATATATATATATATATATATATATATATATATATATATATACGTATACATGAGTACAGTATTTATAAATGAGATGCCTAAGAGAACCGTATATAATCTATTTGCCATCCGTTCATCCTGATGATTAGAGATGACAAATAGAGCTTTGCTGCAGGAGCTTCTCTTTTAATGGAGGAACGTGGCATGCCTGAAAGCATATATGCATAGTCAACGCTATGCATGTATGCAAGCCATTCATTCATCATCTTTTCTGGCGCTTTCCCCGCCTTTATTTATGAAAAAAAAATCGTTTTATACAATGACAAGTCATAGGGCCGACTTCAAGAGGAACTATATATATACGCTACCAGCAAGAAAGCCCTTCCAGCTCTAAGCGTACTACACGATCTACAGTAGATTCTAAACAGTATAAAATCCGCCATGCCATATATAAGAAATGAGGTGGGTCCCCCCCCCAAATAAAAGAGAGAAAGAGTGCGAGTTTTGCTTAATTTTAGCAACAGTAAGGATAGAGCACGCACAAGACTAAGTCTCTCGTAAGGCGCGCCCTTGAAGAAATGATGTAACAACATTGCAGGTTGCTAATGAATTTTTGAACTGGTTGACACTGGGTGAATTAACAACATCACCAGGCAAGGAATTCCAAACATTTACAACTCGGTTTGAAAAGAAAGACATAGTTTTAAGTTTACGACAGCGTTTAGGGTAAAGCTTCCGATCATGCCCTCTAGTACCAGCATATTGAGAATACTCAAAGAAACGGTCAAAGTCAATACATATGTCATTGTTAACAATTTTATATACCAGTATTAAATCAGCATACAATCTCCTAAGTTCCAATGATTCAAGATCACGTCTTTTTAAACGCTCACGGTAAGGCAATTCATACATGCCTCTAACATATTTAGTAAATCTCCTCTGAACTGATTCTATCGTGTCAATGTCCTTTAGAAAGCGAGGTGACCAAACAGGTGTACAATACTCAAGTATGGGTCGAATATACGTTTTATACATTTTTATCTGAAAATCCCTATCTTTGTTAACGAAACTACGCTTAAACAAATTCAATCTCTGTAAGGACTTCTTTTTCAACTTACTACAGTAATCAGAAAATTCCAAATTACTACTATACCCCACACCTAAGTCACTAACACTAGTAACTTGAGCTAACACGGCATCATTAATAGAGCACGTCAACAAACAGGCACATTTACCAATACGAAACTCGAGACATTTAGGAACACTAAGAGTTAGCTGCCACATATCAAACCACTTACTTAAGCTTTCAAGATCAAATTGTAAAAGCCAAGGATCGTACCAATTTTTAACTGTCTTATACAGCTTAATATCGTCTGCAAATAGTTTAATTTTAGAGAATTTTACAACTTTATCGACGTCGTTTATGTACAACGGAAACAATAGTGGACCAAGTACTGATCCCTGGGGTACACCACTTTTCACCAAAGATTCCTCAGAATATACACCATTTACTAAAACCCGTTGTGTTCTTCCGTTTAAAAAATCATTTATCCACTTTCCGATTTCACCAGTAATACCAAACGTTTCCAGTTTTTTCGATAAAGATATGGAGCTAGGGAGATAGGAGATAGGAGATAGGAGATAGGAGATAGGAGATAGGGGATAGAGATAGGGAGCTTCCAGAAATTTCTGGAAGCTCCACCATAAATCAAATAAAATCCGACGAAAAATCAAACACCAGTGAGCTGTCAGACTCCTGTCAGCTCAATGGAAAATTTCAAATTTTCATCAGTGTTCGTCTGAGTCTCGGCCGAGAGCGGTCGTGTTCCCCCCCCCACTAGTAGTGTGCTTCCCGTTGTGCCAGCGATTTGGCCGGGAATAAAAGTACACTTTTCCCCCTTCTAGGATACGAGTTAAGGCCCTCCTCTGACCCGCACTGGTCAGAGGAGAAGATCTGAGCACACGCGGCGAACACCACACATTGAGGGCCAAATGAGCGCATTATGCTCGGCCAGATTCACACCATTAGGACGCGAGTTTAGGGATTTCTAGAAGGCCTTTTTGGCCTAAAACGTACTTTTCGTGGCCTTCGGGCTTTGATTTAAAAATTAATCTTGTTTAACCAAGCTACGGCCTAATTGGCCTTCTATTTTTAATAGGGGCTTTATGCCAAAACTTTTTTCTTTTTTCTATTTTTCGGGGTTTTGTAGACGAACTGGGATTCTGAGTTGGGGCCCTCTCCTGAGCTGAGATAGGAGGTCCCTTGGTTACGACCTCATGTCAGAACTGAGCTAGAATTAGGGATTAATTCTCCCCACAACCGGTAATTAGGAATTACCGGCCATAATTGCAAAAGATAGGCGCTACTGAAACTAAAACCATTGACAGTAATTGTGAATTGACAGTAATTGTGAATTGTCATCCTGTTTAGGTCGGCAACTAAAATTAATAGGAATTAAAAAATCTGCATCGTCTTACCTATTAATTGTTTAGTCGTTTTAAGGGGAATGGCCGGCTTCCCCAAAGTTAACTTAACAAAATAAAGCTGTCCTTAGCGGAATGTGTTTGAGTAGTTTTGTTTGCTGTAATAATTGCCTGAGCAATTATTACTCGTTCTGCTTTCCAAAGTTAACAAAGTTCTAAATTCGTAATCCTTGTTAAATTTACAAAATTCATAAACTCTCACTGCTCAAATGGCAGCTAGTCAATTCAAAAATTGAACAAAATGTGCATACAAAGAGTAAATAGGATAGATAGGGAATTGTTAGGACATATTAAGATTTGTATTATGTGTTTCGTTGTTTGTATAGTCGTGGGTGTGATTGTGATGGTAATTGTGTGAATGAGACCCCCCAAACTTATGTAAGTGGCTCCTTGGGTAAACCCCTCATGGAGTGTGAGGTTCCAAGGCTAGCCCATTTTTGTAAAGTCTGAGTAGGAACCAAAATTGTGTAATTGCGAGTGTGAATGAGGGCATAAAACTCCCTTTGTCTGATAAGGGTCTTGGAATTGCCAGAATGAGTGTAAAATGTTCAGATATTAGGCAGGAAAAGGGGCCAAATTGAGTAGCAATTTGGGCCCAAAACATAGATAATTTAAATTCTGTAATAATTATTGGCTAGACATATAACTGCTGTGAAAGTGTTAATCTTGGAGTGAAAATCGTATGAACCTGCATAGAAATGTTGGTATATTTGGCGATTTAAAGTAGGTTTGCAGCCTAGGGTCACGGGGACCCCGAATTAGGTCTGCCAAATCTGTTGGATTCCCGGTCATCCGTGTAGGTTGCCCTGCGATTAGGGGACGGATGAGCCGCATTCATGGAATCCAGGAATAGCCGAATCGGGGTTGTAACAAAGAAATGTTTAAATTAATACAAAATTAACCAAAGTTTAGTATTGTGTGTCAGACATCCGATTAGCGTTCGCAGTTCTGTTGTATTAATTAGCTGGAGTTTATGCTAATTGGGAAATGATTGATCAGTATAGCTAGGCCTAGTTAGGACAGGTGTATTAATTGCCTTGTTTAAAATTATCATGCATTCACGTTTACAACTGTGATCGTTTAAATTATGGCAGTTTTAACCTCCAATGTCAAAGGCCAAAAGATGAGCCAAACCAAAAGAAAAGAAATAGCCCCCTACTGAGATTCGAACTCAGGACCTCCGGATCAGAAATCCGGTACTCATCCAGTAAGCTACACGGGCTATGATTAGAACGAGTTCAAGCCAGTCTATATAGGAAAGCAACTCGGCAACCCAGCACGTGTGCAGTTGAGCTAGTACATTACATGCACAAATTACGCATATGTGAAGGTAAACTTTAATCGTAATTTTCTCGTTAACACCTGGCCCGGCCCGGAAAATTTCTTAGCGGCACAACTCTACTCACAATCATCTCTCAAAGGGCCTTGTCGCAAGAAGGAGGTACCCGATGACGGCGTCTCTACCACCGGCTTCGAATCTGAAGCCATCAAAAGTCGACACTCCAAGTCATCCCTCGAACTTAGGGTCGAAATACTCTAGCTTAGCTGTGCAGGTTTTTGCGCGTATGCAGAAAGGGTACATAAGCAAGCTTAGACTATATCGTAAGCACACTTTCTGTTCTATTCAAAGGAAGCCACTCCGACACGGTTCCATTTGAATTGAAAGTCGACACTCCAAAACTCGTTCAACCCTTGAAACCAGGGTCGAAATGTGCGTACAATACTACTCATGGTACCCGGGCGACATGCTACACTTTACAAGCGTCGAGGCGCATCGGTGCAAGTGTACCCGTGCGTCCCTGCTGTAGAATGGTGGTACAGCATGTCGATTGTCGACGCCCTTGGGACGTCTACGCACGTCAATATACATCTACCCGAGACTGGACCTATGAAATTATTATTCTTATTCCCTGCAAAAACCACGTCTAACTCTGCTAGCTAATACATATCAGGCTATAGCCATTAGCCAACCCTTTGATCACAGTCGATCGTTGTGAACCTTCCCTTGAACAAGGAGTCCGATTTAATAGTTTTAATCGAGCTAAACATGTTTAATTATGATTGAGTGAGACACTTCGCCACACTATTGTTCTAATTGGGTACTTGACTTTTGACTTAAATATTAGGAAAGGTTTTAACTGTAATGATGAAAGAGGGGGCAACAGTTATAAAAAGTGAAGTATTTGTTAGTGAGTTTATTGTTTGTTGTTTTTATTTTGTTTAAGTTTTTATAAAATGTTAATAATATCCAAATATTAGTTAAAAATAAAATTTCATTTACACCGATTTAAATTTAAAAAGTTTTCTTTAATTTCGTAATAAGCAAAATGTGTTTTGATTTAAAGATATGAAAGAGTTTGCAGGCAAAATTTATAATTTCAGATTGAAACTAAGCTAAAATAAGGCTATGCTTTTTATTCCGCCGGAGGCGGAATCTTTGTAATGGTTGAACCCTAAACTGCGTGTAATAGCAAATGAGATGGAATCGTAGTGCCTATGTTTAACACACAGACTTAGTTAGGCTGTCTTTTTTCGGTGGGGGGTGTCAGGGTGGGAGCTAGTCTGGAACTCTGAGTCCACATGCTGTTACATTTTAATTTTGGAAGGTAACGGCTGCTACGTTTATTTTGTTTTATGAAAACTAATTTTTAAGCCATTTTTCAGTGGGGGCCTTGGTTTCCAGATTCTGAAAGTTTTTCGCTTCGTTCCCCCCCTCGGCTTTGATTTTCGATTTGGGAATCAGAATGCTCAATATGCAA
Organism: Trissonchulus latispiculum; assembly: GCA_030248195.1. Classification (NCBI taxonomy): domain Eukaryota; kingdom Metazoa; phylum Nematoda; class Enoplea; order Enoplida; family Ironidae; genus Trissonchulus; species Trissonchulus latispiculum. Next base: position 20,775 of record JASAND010006084.1, on the reverse strand, counting down.
ATTAGATGAATCCAGAAAAAGTAGTCCAACTGAGAAGTAGACTTGAAAATGGCGGCTGCTAATAGTGTTTCTACCAGCTGGTGTTTCACATTTTGCTTCAAGCATTTCAAACTTTTCTCCTTTTAAACGTTTTGACTGGCCGAGATATGGATTCCAATTTATTTCGGGAACCAAAACCGTATCTTGTCTAGTACGAAACGGAGCAAGAATTCAAGGACGTTTCTTTAATTAACACTGAATAAGAAACTGAAGCTAGTAGTTCTTGACCGAAGTGGTCAAATGATTGGATTTAAGAAACCATAAAGATGCATCGACAAGCTTTGGCTGGCTACCCAATTTGGTTATATATACTATGAGCAATTATAAATTGGCAATTTTTATGCAAAGGAATCACAACACAAGAGAACAACTTGACGCATTTATGGTCACTACTTGGTGGTGCGTGCATGATAGGGGGACTTGAGTCAATTAACCTCAGCTGACCATTTCTTGAGTTCCGATCAAATAATGAATGAATTATCAACTGAATTGCAAAATTGTCAAAAACGGCAAGTTTTCTACTAACAACAAGAAAATGCTAATACCTTCAAAGAGCCTTTCGGATGCAGATTCCCAAAGCGATCTGGGAACCGGTCTCCAATAGTTCGGAAGAAAAGGACACGTATTGAAAGTAGCTTTCGTGTTCCAAAAATGGTCTATTTTCTAAATACTACTTTAAAAAACTGTCAAAAAGAGAATGCTAAATAGAACTGCATAAGACGAGATATATAGCTGCACTCAATATGTATGCAAAATTTTACATGACGCTTTTATAAACATACAGCTTTTGACTTGTGGTTTGGTTCAGTCCTCTCGGTGTTTAGGCTTTAGTGTAAGAAGTGAGTTTGTGGTTGTGAACTAAACAAAAACGTAATCGAAAACGAATTGCACAGTACAACGGGAAAATTTTCGTAAATGCTAACGTGTCGCTAGCATACAAGATAGACAGATATCGAGCTATCCAGGGAGTGTCCGTGTATCAAGTGGCCATCTGATTTTTTCAGCAGAATAAAGCAAAAATCAAGCAAATAATCTTTGTTGCGTATAAAACGCAAGCTTAATGTTTTATAAGATTTGATCAACTACGTGTGTAGGACATGTAAACAAGCAATGACAAAAATGTTCTATTGTCTTATAAAATAACGTGTTTGTGTTGACAAGGTTCAGTCTTTGGTTTTTGTGACTTGCGAATTGGTTGGTTTACGACATAGTTGGGTTTTCCTAATGTAAATAAAGTGTAATTGTTTACATTAAGTGAATTGCATCCAGCTTATGTAATTACTGCTGTCCCAATTTAAAGTATTAGCTGCCATCAGATACTTTACATGGTGCCGAACCTACAGGTAATACAGGGTTTAATAACTTCATTTTTTGCTGTTCATTAATAATAAACTAAAGCATTTAAGACAATAATCAGTAATCAGCTTTAGTTTGCCAGTAATTTGGCAAATATTTTCATCAACATATTCGTTGTTTTGTCAGTAATTTGGCAATACAATACCTTCATTCTTTGATTCATTATTTTGTCAGTAATTTGACAAAATCTACAGCTCAAATCTTTGTCAGTCGTTTGACAAACTGAGCATAAATGTCCAAATCCAAGAAGCTAAAAAGCTTTATTTTCCAGCGGAAGGGCTTCCGCAGCAACGTCGAACAGCAAATCCAAACAGTCAAGACTGTTATTGCTGAAAACCTCAGTAGCAATACCAAAGACCAGCTGCAAGTTCTCGTTGAAAAAATTCAGTATTATCATCTGAAGATTGATTCTCTGGATGCACAGATAATGGATCTTCTGGATGATGAAGAAGAGATGCAAAGGGAAGCAGATGAAACCAGTTCCCTAAGGGAAACTATCATAGATACTCTTAAATCAGCTGAAGCATTAATTCAGTCGTTTGAGAATCAAACCACGATTCAGTCTGATTCTCAGTCTCAAGCTTCAACTGATTTATTGAGAAATAGTGTCAAACTTCCAAAACTCCAGATTGAGCCATTCGACGATGATCCGTTGAAATGGCAAGAGTTTTGGGATAGTTTCCAGTCAACCATTCACAATAACAACGAACTTGCACAAGTAGATAAGTTCAAATACCTGAAAAGCTACCTGCAAAAGGGAGCACTTAATGTGATAGACGGGTATAGACTAACAGCTGACAACTATCCTGTTGTTATCGATGTCCTCCAGGAACGCTTCGGAAATCCGGAGATTGCGATCTTTGCTCATTTTGAACAAGTCCTAGCTCTTCCAGTAAAAGATCAGGGTGGACGAAGCATTCAACAAACGTATGATGAATGCGAGAAGCACATCCGAAGTCTAGTAGCTCTAGGACTAACCGAGGAAACATTTGGCCAAGTCTTCACACCAATAATTTTGTCCAAGTTTCCACGCAATATTCGGATTCAACTTCATCGTCAGAAGGGACCTGAGCCATGGCGTTTGTCCACTCTTCGTGAACTTATGAAGGAGGAGATAAAAGCTCGTGAAATGAGTGATCGCTACACAACGGACGTTCCAAATCTATCTGGCAAAGGGTCAACTTCGACTCAAATCCATTCGAAGCCTAAATTCCAATCTAAGATGCCATCACAAGGTGTGATGATTAGCAATTCCAAATCAAAAATTCAATGTAGTTTTTGCAGTGGCAATCACTACGCGGACACCTGCCAAGCTAATCCAACACTCGAACAAAGGCGTGCCAAACTAAACGGCAAATGTTTCAAGTGTCTTCATTCGGGTCACTCTGCTAAGGACTGTCAAAAGAGGAGTGTTTGCTTTTATTGCAAACAAAACTCTCATCATAGCAGCCTATGTCCTACCAAATTTTCCAAGCAAGAGCATTCTAATTCGCAAGGAAAGGAAGCGAGGGGCTCCCGAGGTCCAACATCAGCCACACCTAGACCTGGGTCACAATCTGCTGTTGGAACTTCAAGTTCTAGCTCAAATCTGCTACAGACCGGTACGCAGATTTATATGCAAATGGCCGTTGTAACATTTCCTGCGCAAAATGTTACGGCTAGAATATTTTTTGATACAGGAAGCTCACGGAGTTATATCACCTCCGAGCTAAGTAGAAAGCTTGGCATTCAAGGACATGAAAGTGAAACTATCTCAGTGGCAAAGTTTGGCGATAGGAGACGAAGAACGATGTCATACAAAAAGGTTAATCTCGTCATCCCAACGCAATCGGTGGATGGTTGTTCGCATGAATCCAATGTATCTGTAGTTTTGCTACAGACAGATTATATCACCTGTCCCATACAAAAGTATCCCTTGGATGCTCAGGAAAATCCGGTGCTTCGCTGCATTCCCTTAGCAGATTTTCCCACCGAAAAGGTCGAGTCGGTACATATCGATATCCTTATCGGAAATGACTATTACTACGATTTCATTGGAACAGACCGAATAACCTTAAAGAACGGCATTCACTTAATCAGCTCCAAGCTAGGCTATATCACTACTGGTCAGGTAGCTACCCAAGAGGCAGCCGATTGTGTTTCTCTGATGCTATTCCAACATAGCAGTTCGATAGAGAGCCGTAACTTCGACCTTGAACGATTCTGGTCTCTCGAGGATATTGGCATCAAGGATAATCCATATCAGGCAGATGATGACAGAGCTCTTCAGCAGTTTAGTCAGACCATTAAGCGAAAGAACGGTCGCTATGAAGTCACCTGGCCGTGGAAAGATCCCAACCCGGATCTGCCCACGAACTATGGTTTAGCTTTGGGTAGATTGCGATCATTACTGAATCGTATCAAGCAGCAACCGGAGGTTGTTGCAGCCTACAGCAAAACCATCAACGACCAACTAGATTTGGGGATAATTGAAAGAGTGAATTAGATAGAATCCAACAATTTAGTGCACTATCTGCCCCACCATTGCGTCATCAAGGCAGACAGGACCACTATAAAGTTGAGAATCGTATTCGACGCTTCCGCCAAGACCTCTAAATGCTCAGCCAGCTTAAACGACTGTCTCTACCGAGGGATGGTAATCCTGCAGGATCTTGTGGGTTTATTGCTTAGATTCAGAACTTCTCCGATTGTGATGACTTCAGATATTGAAAAAGCTTTCCTTCTGGTTGGCTTGCAATCTCAAGAGCGAGACGTAACCCGTTTTCTTTGGGTTCAAGTCCCTTCTAAGCCTCCTGTGGAGTCCAACCTTGTAATTTACCGCTTTTGCAGAGTTCCGTTCGGCGTTGTTTCCAGCCCTTTTTTGTTGGGTGCAACTATTCGGCATCATTTGAGCACCAAAGGTACTCAGACTGCCGAAGATATTATGAATAACATTTATGTTGACAATGTAGTCCTGGGTAGGTCCTCCGTTGAATCAGCGCTTAATTTATACCACGAAACCAAGGCGATTTTTCAGGACATTTCAATGAATATCAGAGAGTGGTATTCCAATTCTCCAGACTTTCTCAGTCAGATTGATCCAAAGGACAGAGGAAAGTCTCCAAGTCCAAAGGTCCTAGGTCTTCGCTGGGATTTGCAGAACGATAATATTTACTGTCAACCACCTAAGATTGACTTCTCTTCTGTTTCAAAACGTCAACTTCTGCAAGCGACATCGTCTATCTTTGATCCCTGCGGCTTTTTTGCTCCAGTTACTATCAGAGGAAAAATCTTAATGCAAGAAACTTGGTGTAAGCAGTTGCCCTGGGATCTTCAGCTGCCTCAAGAAATACTTGGCAAGTTTGCATCGGTAGGTTTGCAATCGGTTGGCAATCCTGAGCCATTAAAAAATTTTGGTGATTTTTTGTGGGAACGATTGCCAAAAAAGCCAGCGTTCCCAAATAAAAAACCACCCTCCACTGGCAGAGAAGAGGCAGGGCAAATCTAATATTACCTATATATAGCCCATAACCGACCAATACTAAATGGTACTTGGTGGAGCCCAAGGGTCTAGCCTGGGCACTACAACCCACTTAGACTACATTGGACCACCATGACATGGTGAGTCTGGAGGTGTAAGTTCCGTTAACTTTTCTTTGAGCACCAAACGCCTTAAGCCGGCGTCTGCTACCCTTTTAACGTGTATTTTCTTTAAGTACACTATAAAATTTCTGAGGACTTCTATATATATATATATATATACAGTACAGCCCACGAGAAGCGTTCCACATCGTGAAATCGCAAAGATTGCGAATTTTCGCGTACGGAACGCGATTATCGCAAACTTAGGTGAAAGTCGTGATCAAGACGGCTAAATCGACAGATATCGCGAAAAAATACCCCAATTTTCGCGAAGTTTCGTGAAAATCGCAATCATCAATCGCGAATGTCCATGCTGACTTCGCGATTGATGATTGCGATTTTCGCGTAACTTCGCGAAAATAGTTACTATTTTTCGCGATAACTGTCGATTTAACCGTCTTGATCACGACTTTCACCTAAGTTTGCGATAATCGCGTACCGTTAGCGAAAATTCGCGAACTTTGCGATTTCACGATGTGGAATGCTTTTCGTGCGCTGTACTGTATACTGGCGGATCCAGGATTTCGTGACGGGGGGGCGGTAAAATTTTTCCAAGGGGGGGTCTGTGGGGCGGAGCCCCCCAGAAATAGTTGAAGAAATTTTTTGTTTTTACAATAAAATCGGTCTTCGGATCTTTAATTCTTTTTATACCACGGTTTTTTTGCGTAAAATACTGCGTATTTACGCAGTCGTGCTTAAAAATACGCAGTCAAAAACAAAAATACGCAGCCGAAAAATTCGGTAGTAGGAATTTCTAGAGTGCTCTAAACTAATTTCTTGAGACAATTTACCGTAGTATGGGCTCTGGCTTCTTCAGGGGGGCTTCCGCCCCCCAGACCCCCCGCATATCTCTTCGATTCTCCTTCCGTCTACATTTGATTTGTACTTCCTGTATATTTTTCGTCACCTATTAATTCATACTCTTACACCACAAAGAGAGCACGCAATTTAAACTGGAGCTAAGATTCTTAACGTTTTTAAAACTCTTAAAAACAGCATTAATTCGACGCTAAATGCGTTTATAGCTTTTATAACGTTGAGAAGCGATTTTTGTAATTTTACGCAGTCGAAATTATAAATACGCATTCGAAAACAAAAATATGCAAAATTTACGCAGGTCCGATTTTCAAAAAAAACCCTGTTTTATACTGAAGAACTGAACAAATTTTTAAAACAGTCCACATCCACGACTTGGACCCCCGAGGACCTAGGCCAACTTGGGTACTATCCCCCAAAACTTTATCAAAACAACTGAAATTTTGCATAGAACCGTTTTATAACTAGGAAAACGCGTTTCCAGCGTGATTTAAGATGTAAATATCAGTTTTTAGCCAAGTCCAGTATAATACTTCAAGAGACCAACTTGGGTCCGGACCAGGTTCTGGTTGTCTGAACGTGCCGCGATGGCCGAGTGGTAAGGTGTTCGACTAAAGATCTTACAGTCCTAGGTTCGAATCCCCGCTGCCACAAGGCTTTCGCAAATCCCCTTGAGCAATGGACTAAGCACATATCGGTTCGCCGTGGGCTCCAGCCAACCCAGCTGTCTATCCTTAACAGGTCGGTAAATGGGTACCACTGCGGCGGGAAGGTAACAGGAGTCAGTGTTCTGGCGTAATGCCTGATGAAGGGCTGGCCCCCCTTCCACAGATGTAGTCATTTATTTATTTATTTATTTAGTCATTTATTTAGTCAGTTAGTTAGTTACTTAGTTTTAGCATAGTTATAGCAGTATATACTGGGCTTATTCTAGGGATTTTTTCTTGGGGGGGGCTTCTTGGGGGGGGGGCCCCCCCAAAGGTCCGAGGGGCAAGGAATTTTTGGGGGGGGGCGAAAATTTTTCGAAAAATATGCTAAAAATAGAGCTATTTTTCTGGCATATACTATAAAAGCTGATTTTCATAGCAAAAATAAGCAGATTTAGTGTTGAAAAGGGCAAAAATTGAGTAAAAATCTCCGGCGAAGCCGGAAAATTTTTGAAAATTTGGCCTTCTGAGCGATTTTTTCAGGGCAAAATTTGGTACCAAAAGGGGCGCCTACTTTTTTTGGGGGGGGGGGCGATTTTGGGGGGGGGGGAAAGGGTGTTTATGGGGGGGCGGCCCCCCCCCCCCCCCACTAGAATAAGCCCAGATATATGAAGTTGGGGGTACCCCAACGAAGATGGGGTGCATATCGCTGAAGGTTTGCGCTTCGCTGACTTGGAATACGCAGACGAAATCGCCCTACTGGCGGAGAGTGAGGAAGCCCTTGCTCAGTTGACTCATTCTGTCAATGGTTGGGGTCGTCTAGTTGGTCTTCGCCTCAATGCTAATAAGTGTAAGATCATCCCGCAGTGTAATGAGGCCACTGGTCCTAGTCAGATCATCATAGACAGTGTTGCAGACGAGAAGGTTAGGGCCTTCCCTTACCTTTGCAGTATCTTTACCAATGACTTTAACTTTTCACTGGAGATCAATGCTAGAATCAGCAAGGCTAGGGCTGCACAGCTATAAGTGCCTTTGGTCTCGGAGAGCGATATCGATCAGAACGAAACTTCGCGTCCTGGATTCTATGGTAATGTCGATTCTACTATACGCTAGAGACCTGGGCGATGAAACAACAGGATACACATCGAGATTGGGTGCATTCGAGAGGTCCTGTCTACGATCTATTCTGGGCGTTAGACTACGTGACAGAATAAGAAACTAACTTATACACTCGCTGCCTTAAAGGATTAAATCCCAATCGACTCCAGAATCCGATCCTCTCGCCTACGGTGGCTAGGTCATACATCCCGAATGGCCCCACCTAGACTGACTCGGAAAACCTTGTTTTCCCCGGTCCCAGTGGGTTGGAGGAAACCACCTGGTCGGCCGACAATGTCATAGCGAAAGATTGTGGAGCAGGATCTGGCTGGTGTCCTTACCCTTACAGGCATGCTAGGTACCCCTGGGAAGAGGTGATCCAGGACTTGGCAAGCAACAGGGATCAATGGAGAAGGGTCATTTAAAATGCTGGATTGGCAGCGGAGCCCTTCATGTTGCAGATCGGTGACGAAGGCCTGCGATGACGAAGGCCCAAGTACAAGTATATACGTATATATATACAAGTAACAAAAATGCTTGGTACTAAATTTGACCACTTTTGAAAAATTTCATTTTTGACCGAAAATCGCCTAAGTCCCCACCCCACCCCACCACAGCACTCTACAGCCACTTTGAGCATGCAATTCTCTGACAAAAGTTGCTCATCTCACTCAGGGCTTTCATTTGATACCAAATTTGACCACTTTTGAAAAATTTTATTTTCGACCACTTGACCCCCCCACCCGACTGACTCTTCAAACGGCAAGCTGGAACCAGCCCAGCAATATAGACACGTCGGACAGCAAAACGGATACCAGGAATGAGCTGGGCACACCAGAAAACCCCTATAGACAAAGTTTTGACAGGCCAGGTAGAGCCTACCATGGACCTCCAGGAAGCGGTTTCCGACTTGACCCTCCCGACGGCAAAGTGGAACCAGCCCAGCAAGATGGGTAAGTCTGACGGTAAAACTGACTGCGGGAATCGATTCTCCGTGCCAGAAAACCATTGTATATATGGAAGATCTGATCTTTTAAAGTTGAATAGATACCGAGAAATTTCGATTTTTCATTTTTCGAATTTTCGCCATTTTTGACGGGTCACTGTGGTCGCTAGGCAAGTGATAGAGAAACGCAACCTGGACCGATAGTTAGTTCAATATATATATGTACTTTCTGAATATAAAACGAAATCAGCTCCAGCTCGTAACGTTCGACCTGAGCGACGACCACAAAAATAGTCACTTTTCGCTCTGAGCCGACTTTGCGGCGCCACTGCGGCGCTGTGGCGCAGCTGCGGCGCAAAAAAAAGTTGTGATTCTTAAATTCTTTAGAGGGTACTACTAGTTCCTATAGCCCTTTAGGTTGGCCCACCGCTGCAGTTCACGTGAAAGCGGCGAACATTATGTACAATACAACCATCAAATAGGAGAAACCGGAAAAAAACATCGCCGCCATAACCGGTCCGGGGCGCAACTTTTTAACGGTAAGTGATACGGTGCTGAAACTTCACAGATATATATATATATATATATATATATATATATATATATATATATATATATATATATAGCAAGGTTCACAAAAAAAAGGACAAAAATCAGTTTTTTGTTGAAAACTTTCAAGTTTCAGCCCCGATTGGAATATTCTTTGTGCATGCATGTGCGCCGGGACTCGCTTTATATTCACACAAAAAATCGCGGCCCTCCGCCTACGGATGAGAAAATAATAGCAAAATTTCGTGTCCTTTTTTTGTGAACGAATTCACAAAAAAGGACAAAAGTTCACAAAATAAAGGACAGTCCAAACTTTCTAATTACTGTTACTATGTGCACAAATGAACTGTAAAAACAATCAGTAAACTTGTTTTACTTCATTTTAACTACATTTGGGCACAGTTTTTCAGTGTACCCTTCCGGAAGACCAAAACACGTCAGATCATCAGGTCCCAATCATCCGACCGTAATGGCACACTTAGATCTCAAAATTCAGCCATAAGAACTCAAAAACAGTTGGTAAATATTAATTCCACGCTGTAACAAACTGCTAACGTCAACTTTAAAGACGTCTTTGATATCATAATTGGCTCTAGTAGGAGGGTAAGGTAAGGTGTGACCAGGGTCACGTGACCATGGGTCACATGGAGTAATAGTGCCGAGTACAAGCTTTCACTACCAAAATGGTTGGAAATTATTTATAATAACGCGTAAACACGGTTAAACGTTGTTTTTTCTTACGAAATGCAATTTTTAGTCCACCAGCCCCCGTTTAAGTCACCACTTGGACCCACCGGTGACCATACTACTTTTTAGATGATCTACGCGACAGTGGCAAAGTTAAGAGCAGTAATTTGCTGTTTAAATACGTTTTCTAGTGCGCTAGAATCTAAACAGCTAATAAACATTAGCTAAGTGCTACCTGGGATCTGATCTGCCGATTAAAAATTTGTCCTTTTATTTGTGAACTTGTTCACAAAAAACAGGACATTAGGCCCAAGCCAAGCCAGAGGTTGCAGGAAAAGGAAAACTGTGCGGATGGAAAGGCAAAAGGGTGGGCATGTCTGATGCACAGTTTGGGATTATTGGGATCTGTCATGGTAGAGTAGCAACAAAAACACTAACTTTGCCTCAAAACGTTTTTTAGTCCAATTTTGGGTACTTCCACTTAAGGGGGGGGGTCCACCATGAAAACATTTGTAGTCACGGATTTCGCTCATTTTTACACATAATGTAGCCACACATGTTGTGCGTACCAAGTTTAAATATTGAGTTGTTTCATCCATGTCTCCGCGAGTTACGAGCTATCAACTGCTTGCAATTGTAATAATGGGCGAAACGAGGGTACCGCTTGAGACTAAAGCAATTTTCCTTAAACAGTCTTCGATTTTGGAACTTCAATGGGGTGTACATTTGAAAATTGATCTAAAGAACTAATTTTGCCCCCGTGTTGGCAGGCTAAACGTGATTTCATGCCTTTTTAACAACTTTTAGGGAGCAGCAAAGCCAATGTTGAGGTTAAATCACAAAACCCTTTAACAGCCATTAACTTCAATTTGGTGCATTTGCGGACCATAGCCCAAGAAGAAAAAATGTTCCCTGCATTAAGAGCTTTCGATTGATGTCAAATTTGTCATGTTTTGAGAAATTTGAAAAAATCTATATTTTTGCTATATGGGTGCCAGTCCTACAGATTGGGATGCAGCAACCACGTTGGGCTACTTAGCAGGAATAATTGTAGTCAACACTGAACTGCAGCCACCAGAAATAACGTGAAACGAGATATTTTGGCATTTGGTAGCTGCTGATTGCAATGGTCTCACGTAATAGGCAAAAAATCGAAAAAATTCAAAATTTTGGTAAAAAACCAAATTTTTAGTGTCAAAAAATCTCGAAACTGGGCAAAGATTATAGGCATCATTTGGTATCGTTAGAAACGTCTATTTATATACTTTGATTTGTTGGAATTAGATTTTTGATTTAGGCCTTTGAATGTTTGTAATGCTTGCTCAAAGTTACAACCTCCCAGTTTCCACTAACGAAAAACGTCAATTTTCGCAGTCAGCAAGCTTCAAAAATTATTTTAAAAATTTTTAAGGCCTAACTCAAAAATCTAATTCCAACAAATTAAAGTATACAAATAGACGTTTCTAATGATACCAAATTATGCTGATAATCTTTGCCCAGTTTCGAGATTTTTTGACACTAATCAAAAAATTGAAACTTTTCCAATTTCCTATGTTTAACACATGAGATCTCAACTTTGAAGTGAAATTACTCATTAATCGTAAAAGATCCGACTTTAATTTCAAAAACTCGTTAAAATATACCAATCGGAGAACAAAATATGTGAAAATGAGCAAAATCGGAGATGGTCGAAAAATCGGCCAAAAATGGACCCCCCCCCCCTTAAATAAGTATTCTGTAAGAACGGGTTTAGCCCAAAACTTGCTACTAACGTATGTTAGGGATATGTGGCTATTAATAGGCAACAGTTTGAATCCTTAAGTTGCAGTTTCACAGGAAAAAACTGATGTCCCGTTTTTTGTGAATTTTTGGCTTGTCCTTTTTTTGTGAACCTGGCTATACTAAACTCGATGTGCTCTACAATTTGCGTATGAAATCTGCGCAGCTTATTTTACACTGTCTCCAGCCACTTTTCACACATATTATAGGGGTCGCTGCCGCGATCCCTATGATATACCTATACAGGCGCGTAGCCAGGGGGGGAGGGGGGCATGCCCCCCCCCGAAATCGGAGACAAAAGAAAACTTTTTAATGAGTAGCAGCAGCGCGAATAAATATTTCGAAAAATTTTCGCCTGCGGCGCTATTTTTTAATGAAAATATCTCAAAAAGCACCAGATTTTGCTTGAAAATTTCCACCATCTGTTTAGTTGCGGTAGAAATTTCAGAGCATTTTTGGCTTGCCCCCCTCCGAAATTATTTTCTGGCTACGCTAGTGTACCTATATACAGGGGCGGATCCAGGGGGGGGCCCCCTTGTCGCGATTCGATGATTCGAAGGTAGGAAAATTAAGGAGAGAAAGAGGAAAAAGGGCAAATAATAAAAAAATTTCGCTGACGGCGCGAATTTTCTACCTTTTAACCGCATATTTATTGCATTTGTGAAGAAAAAGCTTCTAATTCATCCACTAGCGTATATACGGGGGGGGCGGCCGCCCCCCCCCGAAATGGTTTTGCCCCCTGAAAAAAATTGGCCAGAAGAAAAATTTTAAGCCCGCGCGGAGCGCGGGCGTTTAAATTTATCATAAACACAAAGAAATTGTAATAAAATGCCCCAAAAATTAGTGCATTTGAACTTCATTGAAAATTTTTCGCGCCTTCGGCGCGACTTCATTATTAGCATATATATACTGTATATAATTAAATCTTTACTTGTTTGCTTTACTTTACTTTGCTTGGCCAGCTTTTTAGTTTCACAAACTGCATTATTGCAAGCATCATTGTTTTAAATGGTGGATATATATATATATATATATATATATATATACTGGATATGTGCTGCTTGGAATACCCTGTACATAATGGGTGCATCCAGTTTTCGTACGATACTATAAAAGTGAAAAATGTATAGCAAATTAAACTACAAAATTTGGTTTGGGAATTGATAATATATAATGCAAAGAATTCAATGTTTCAATAGCGTTTTAGTGGTGAAATTGAAAAATTTTCTCAACTTCTGGGGGGCTCCGCCCCCCAGACCCCCCTGTTGGGTTTTTGCATGCCTTCGGCTACAATCTATTCAAGCTAAGAACCTTAGAAATTTTGTGCTTAGTGTTCATACAATTGTTGAGCAAAAAAATTAAAAAATTTTACCCCCCCCCGACTTCGGTCCAAACCGCCCTCCCTGAAAATTTTTGTACCTACGCTACTGAATTCATCCGATTTTTCGGGTCTGGGTAAAATCCGGCCCCGGCCCCACTTTATATACATAGGAGACTAAAACAGGGTAAAATCCGGCCCGTCTGAAAACCGGTTTTCGTAAACACTTAGATAAACATGAATGTATGATATGTTATGGTCTGTAGTTAAGTGGCCGAATACTACTATATATAAGTAGGCATATGTTGAGTGTCATTGTAAAGATCAAAAGGTCACCTATCCCATAAATGATGATTCAAATTGAATTAACTTTATTGTAGAGATATGTAAATATCCGAAAACAATACAAAGTGAGTTTTGCAATGTATATATATGTGAATGGATAACCTTATATCAAGTCAAGAGTAATGCACATTATGAACTCTTGATAAAGTAAACACTTGTATGTAATGTGGAAAACTTAAAAAATATAAAATTGAAGTTTATCTGTGAAGAAACATTTTGCTAAAACGTTGAATAGAGGGGTTTTCGGGGTCGCTGAACACGATTTTGGAATCCGTTTTTTGATTCAGCTTTTAGTTAGTTCAACATGAACTAGAGTTGTAATTTTAATTTAATTTTTAATTGATTTAATGGAAATTTAAAATTTAAAACTGTCTTCAGAGGATCTTTTGCGCTTTCTCCCCAGCCCTAACTTTTGATTTTTTGACCAGTAACTTTGAAATTTGGTGTGGGTGCATACTGGAGGCTGATAAATTCAAAAATTAAAAATTTTTTAAGCTTTTAAAAAATTTTAACAAATTTAATATTTTAGTTTGGTAAGGGGGGACCAAGGGGAACCAAAAAAATTGTGCTGAAAACTTGCATACAGGGGTTTTCTGGGGTGCTGAGCACGAATCCGAAAAATCGAAAGTTAGGGCTGGGAGCTGGGAAAGCGCAAAAGATCCTTAAAAATTAAAATCCTTAAAAAAGGTTTATTCATAATCTTATCCCCACAGTATTAATGGCCTTTTTGTCAGCTTTCAGAAAATATATACATGTCTATAGATTGAAGCTACGTAGTGACGGTAAAGTTACGTTAAAATTCTATACATTACATAGTAACGTATAATAAAATTTCAATATAGAAGTTCTACATAACTGTTAAACAATTATAATCTTGCATAACTCCTCACGCAGAGTCTACATTGTGTTTATGCCATTTCAACAATTCATTGTCTATGCATGAGTATATTGCACACACTTTGGTCAAATAAATGTATAAAGGTCAAAACGTGTAAAGGTCATATATAGGACCACACAAAAGAAGAATTTTTCATTGAACTTTCTCTCTTTGTTTGCATGCATTTGTGCCATAAACAGCTTTCGTATATACAGAAATTACAAAATATATAATTCTCGTTCACTGTACAATGGGGCCGGATTTTACCTTGGGCCGGGGCCGGGGCCGGAGCCGGATTTTACCCAGTGATGGGGCCGGGGCCGGATTTTACCTAGGTGGGCCGGGTCCGGGGCCGGATTTTACCCAGACCCGATTTTTCGGAGAAAATTACCATTTTTGCCTAAAAATGTCAAGAATTTTAAAAATTTGTTCAGTTCTTCAGTACAAAAAGAATTAAAGATCCGAAGACCGATTTTGTTGCAAAAACAACAAATTTCTTCAACTTCTGGGGGGTTCCGCCCCCCAGACCCCCCGCTGGAAAAATTTTACCGCCCCCGTCAAGAAATCCTGGATCCGCCAGTGAATATGTGTAGAAAACAGGCTATTTTAACTGTATTTTTGGCATTTTTAGACTGTTTTATTAAACCCCCCACTTTTTTGTCTAAAATAAATCCAGAATAATAACAGATAGTACTAACAAGCATACGTGTGCTTGGGGGGGGTTTGGGGGGTCTCACCCCCCCAGACCTGAGCTCACCCCCCCCCCCAGAGGGGTCCCTCACCCCCCCCCAGAATCCGGATTTTTCCAGTAAACAACCGGAAAAATCCGGTATTTCGGCGGCCTTCGGCCGCCCTTCACCCCCCCCCCTCCTGCACTTCCCCTCCTGCACATGTCTGCTAACAAGGCGTGATTTACTCTGGTTAAAAATACCTCACCTCACGCTTTCGTATTCTACTAGCGATTTCCACTGCACTGCAAAGAAGAATGCTATCATCCGCTTTTAACTTTGGCATATTCTTTGGTTTACCAAACCCAATAGAAGCAATCCGAAATATCGTATATATAATCTTATAATACACAAATTGAATGAGTTCCAAAATCATTGTTGCAAATAACTGAAAATGACAATATTAACTAAACATAAAACTATATATTTTATACATTATATATATATATATATATCATATTATAAATATATATATAGAGGTCGGGGAAAAAACCAAGGTAGTCACTTTTTGGACTCTGCAGAACTATATACTCCGTGGAGCAATCCGGCTATAAATTGTTTTCTTATCTTTTCTTATCAAGCCCTGTCTAGACTGCCTGCCCTGTCATTTTGGTATATATAGAGGTCGGGGAAAAAAACCAACCCGCTAGTGGTGGGGGAAAAACCAACCCCTCGTTTGGGCGATGGGGAGAGCTAGCGGGCTCAAATTTTGCATGCAAGTTGGTAGGGCCCATCCCACCTACCACATCAAATTTGAGCAAAATCGGACCACTTTTGGACATTTTATGACATTTTGAAAATTTTGGCATTTTCGAACCCCCAAAAATTCAAAATTTGCCTATCTTTGAAGGCCTGTAGAAACTTTTCCATAGTAGTTAGGTAATATATAACTTTTGACAGTTTCTATGAGAACAAAATGTGCTCTTTCCAAAAATGTCGGTCTCGCCTTCCTGCGACGCTTGGCAAGCTGCCAGCAGAATTTTTACAAATGAGAAAAAACCAAGGGGTGGGAAAAAACCAATTTTTGCTTTTGCTGCCAAACTCCCAAAAATGGTTCTTAGTTGCTCAAACGTCATCCACATAGCAAGTTTAATGCGTTCTTTCACGTGAACAGCTCAAAATTGCATTTGGACCTGACAATTTTGTGCTAGCCGGTAAAAACCTCATTTCGGCGGATCGGCTGTTTGGCTCAGCTAAAGTGGCCAAAAAGTATATACTCTGGGACAAAGAAATACGCGAAAAAACACTGAAACAACATTTATTTTAATTTATTTCATCGAATTTCAAAAGTATTACAAATTTTTGTATTTTAACATAGAAACTGGCAAATTTTATGAAACCTAGCCAGTTGATGCTGCAAATTTTAATGTTCGATTTTCTCACTTATTGTAAGGAATATCGCAAATATATATATAACTGCAGATATGAAGTCAGCGACGCCGATTTTACCTGGTGCATGCATAAAATCGCTAATATGAGTTACCCTGGCCGAATATTGGGGTTGGTTTTTCCCCATCGGTTGGTTCAGGGTTTTCTTTTTCAAAATCGGACCTGTGTAAATCTTGTGTAAATTTAAATTTCAGTGTGTATTTTTGTTTGAAGCTGTGTAAAATCTAAAAGTGTTGTTTTTGAGATATAATACGAAATAAAATAAATTTAAGCGTTATTTTATTGCAACAATGTTATTTTCGGATCATTCAATCAAAAGTTCTGGCAACTGCACTTGTGTAACGTCCGTGGGGGACACGTCCGTGTAACGCAGAAGAACCCACGCGGGGGGTCTGGGAGGCGACGCTGAGGAAATTTTGTAAATTGTAATAAAATTCGCAATGGAAAAGTCGAAAAAGATTATATAATCCATTAAATGCCAAAACTAGGATTGGATAAATTCTAATTTCTGAAAAAACTTCGCCGACTGAAACCATTTCTTTAATTTTCCAACTTTTTGGAATAATTTTTTCACAAACATTCTGGTTACGTACGGGTTCGAAGCTTTAATTGCTGTAGGGGAATTTTCCATAATATGGACAGAAAACACCTATTCTGAGCCCCCCCAGAAGTTGAGAAATTTTTTAAAATTATCGGCAAAAACGCATTGAACAGTTGCATTCTTTTAGCTTTCGTTTTGAATATATACCTATTGTGCTAGACAGCAACAAGACACTGGAGGATCCAGGATGTCGTGAGGGGGGCGGCAAAATGTTTCCAGCGGGGGCCCCCCAGAAGTTGAAGAAATTTTTGTTTTTGCAATAAAATCGGTCTTCGGATCCTTAATTCTTTTCATAAACTCTTAAAAAAATTCTTAAAAATTCAGGACATTTTTAGGCAAAAGTGGTAATTTTCTCCGAAAAATCGGATGCATTTCAAGCTTTTTCTTCATAAATGCAATAAATATGTGGTTAAAATTAGGGATGCACCGGGGCCTGGCCCCGGCCCCGGCCCCGGCACCGGGGCCAGGCCCCGGTCCCGGCCCCGGCCCCGGTAGTCAGGCCCCGGCCCCGGCCCCGGCCCCGGTGGTCAGGCCCCGGTACCTACCGGGGCCAAAAATTAGCAAACTTTTGTAAATTTTTGACATTTTTTGACCAAAATTTTGAATTTTCGAAAGTCAAAAAGTGTTACAAATCGTTTGTTTTCGCGCTGATATGAATGAAAACAACTATAGTAACGTTTTTATGTCACACATTTTTGCAAAATTTAAATTTTCAAGAAAATTTTTGAAAATTTTCGATTTGGACCCCCAATTTCTAGGCCCCGGCCCCGGCCCCGGTACCGGGGCCAAGGTGGCCCCGGCCCCGGCCCCGGCCGGGGCCACGATGAGGTCCCGGCCCCGGCCCCGGTAGTGGCGGCCCCGGTGCATCTCTAGTTAAAATGTAGGAAATTTGCGCCGAAGGCGAGAAATTTTGTTTTTTGCCATTTTTCCCCTTTCTCTCCTTAATTTTTCCTGCCTTCGAATCGCGACGGGGGGCGCTCCCCGCCATCCCTGGATCCGCCCCTGGTTCAAGAAACGATATTGAATCGTATGTACTAGCTATATTACTATACTATCTTACAAATATTTGCACGCTGTACGTGAATAAATTATACGCAACCGGATAAGCAGGTGTATATATTTGCAGAAACAACCTATAATCATGTCGTAATGCAGAAAACCATGGTAAATGATTGGAAAGCGGCGGGGGTCTGGGGCGGCAGCCCCCAGCTAAAAGCTAGAGCTATTTTAAATATGAAGGGCTTGAAAACTATTTTTTCAGAGCACTTTTTACAAAAATTTTCGAAAATGTGGCTGTGTATTTTGGTGCGTAAATTAGTTTTTCACTGTGTAAATTTATTTATTTTGTGTAAATACACAGTATTTTACACAAAAAGAAAACCCTGGGTTGGTTTTTCGCCATTGGTTTTTTTCACCCCGGCTAATTAACCGTTAATTACTATATAATTAACGACAGGACTTAGAGAGGCGATTTATATACCAAAATGACAGTCTAGACAGGGCTTGATAAGAAAATAATTTATATATAGCCGGATTGCTGCACTGAGCTCAGACCCTCCTCCCTCCCCCCTAAAATGGGGTCCAAACAGAGAAAAAATGCCAATTTTTTGCAAAAAATTTTGCAATTTTTCAAAAAATTTTTGAAAAAAATTGTCTAGAAGCAGTTAAAAACGCTAAAGAATAGGTATTAAAACGCAATACGAGCGGTTTTTTATTAGATTTATATCGAAAATGGTCGATTTTATGTCCAAAAAGGGCCATTTTTAGCTGAAAAAGATTTGGGTACAGTTTTTAATGAAAATTCCCGGTTTTTGAGACCCCCCCAAGCCAGATTTTGGACTTTGTACCCCCCCCCAACCATTAGGTGTACCTGGGGGGGAGGGAACCCCTCCCCCTAAATGGAAAAGTGCCGACCCCACCCTCGAAATTTTGGAGGCAGACCCCACCCCCAAATGGCCAAATCCCAGACCTCACCCACCCAAATTTGCCAGACCCCACCTTCTGAAAGTGTTCTAGAATAAATCGTGGAAGTGAAAAATTCTGAAAAGCATCCAATTCCCGTTTTGGTTTTCCACTGATCGATTATATATATATACAACTCAATAACTCATCTGATCTTAACTAATCTTTTTAAACATTTGAATTGCTGAATTTTCCACGGTTTCAAAAATTTCTTCAACTTCTGGGGGCCCCGTCCCCCAGACCCCCCGTTTCGCACATTATCTTTGTTGCCCTTGTAGCTTGTCCTCTTTATTGCCACCAGTCCTTGTATATACTTATGCTATTTCACTGCAAGTTTTTCACTTCGTAAGTTATATATATATATACTATATATATACATATATATATACGTATACGTACATGTACATCTCCATTTTATTTCTTTAATCTTTTTAAAAGTTTGTATGACGGATTTTTTTCCAATTTCAAAAAATTCTTCAACTTCTGGGGGGCTTTGCCCCCCAGACCCCCCATGTTCTTCTTGTGTATATAAATTCTCCATGCTTTGCTTCAATCACGGGATATAGTTGTTTTCCCATTGGCAAGTGAACTAACCTTTCCATACACAGTATTTTCTTGTAAAAATAGTTTGTTCCTGGAAAAAGCAAATTTTTACCACCCCCCCCCCGGAAAAATGTGGTTACCCCCCCAGAAAAATTTTTCAGCGGGCCCCAGCCTTTTCAAAATCCTGGATCCGCCACTGTTTTACCTGGGTCCAACAAATATATATAATATACAAAATCATATATATGCCGTGGGGGGGGGGGCGAAAATCGGTTTTTCGGTCACAACATGAAAATGTCTTTATTTTCAGCTATATATATATATATATATATATTAGCATATATCCTTAACATTTTTTCGGTAACCTTTGGACTGTCAGATCCATAGGTGTATAGCCATGGGGTGAAAAAAAACCCACCCCCTTTTTGGGGGGAAAAAACCCACCCGCCTCCTGGGTCACGGGTTGGAGCTAGGAGCTCCAAAACATACCAGCAGAAAGCGCGACTCTTTCTAACCTATGTGTGCAAAGATCAGGTCATTTGGTTCACTCTTGCTCATTTTTTGACATTTTGAAAATGATACCTACTTTTTGGTCCAACCTTCCAAAAATTTGGCAAAAGTTTGGACCCATGTAACTTTTGACTGGGTTGGGCTAGAAAAGTTTTGCAAATATCTGCAATGATGGCAGCACACAGCAAAAATTAGACCGATCCGATGCACCGTTAGACTGGCACATTGCCAAACGGGGCGGGGAAAAACCCACTTTGGGGGGAAAAAACCCACCTAAATTTTTTTGAAAATTTTTTTACCAGCTCAACTGGGAAACAATTCGGGACTGTAGTACGATATTATCGAGGACGCTGCGTCACCCTATGCTGTCAGATTTGGACAATTTTGAATACTTGGGTAGCTAGAGGCATAAAACCCTAAAAGTGCAATTTCGCTGCTGGATGACCCAGCAGAGGTCTAATTGTGACTTTTAATAGCCAATTGTACGTAAAAAGCCATTCTCTACACGTTAGAATAATAAGTTTTATCAAATTGCATCGTTTTTAGCATTTTTCAAAAATTGCCCTATGTTTATGTGTTAAACTTTATGAAACCTGTCCATTTGATGCTGCATTTTCAATGGCACATGAGATCTCAAAAAAAGTTACCTAGGTCGGGTTTTTTGACTCATACTAACTAAAAAAGAGTTGAATTTTACACAGGAAGTGTCAGAATCGCGCTACGACAATTTTTAGGACCTGTGAGGGGTGGGTTTATTTTCCCCCCCATTTGGGTTTTTTTCCCCCCATTGGGTTTTTTTCCCCCGCTACTTTTTGCATTATACCGGCCTAACGGTACAACCTAGAGAAGTGCAAATGGGCTTAAAAGAAAGTTCTAAGTACGCCAAGTACGATGGTATATAGAGTTCTCAACTAGCCCTTATAACAAAAAAGTTCCAGCCAAAAATCCGAAAAAGTGGGTTTTT
>JASAND010006083.1:0-15107 GCA_030248195.1 Trissonchulus latispiculum | reverse complement strand
GCTACGTATTGCTGCTTTTCCAGTGTTTTGTCGCTTTTTCGATAAGCCCAATGGCTTTTAAACTGCTTCTGGAGCGCTAAAAAGGGCAATTCTAATGGATTAAAGCAAGTTAAACAATATTTTAAAGCTACAAATATAAATCTACACCGCTTCAAAAAATTTACTCTTCAATTTTTTAATATATTTCGAAAACTTTTCAACAGAACTTTAAAGTGCTCCGATTTACATTTTAAAACCATTTTATAGCTATTTTAAGCTTAATTGAGGTTAAAAATAGTTCATATTTTAGCTCAGCAAAAAATACATTTCTAAGCATTTTTTGAAAAAATTCCCCTAGATCTGGTGGGGACCGCCCCCTCTAGACTTCCCCCTCAGAAATTTTTTGCCTAGGAAAAAGCCAGTTTTAAATTATTTATCTTTTAATAAACTTTTATTAATTTTTTTTTACATTTTTAAAAAGAACAATTCATTTTAAAGCACAAAATATATATTTTAAAAAGAAATAATTTGTTTGTGTCCGTCTAAAACTCTGCTTTAAACTCGAAAACTTGATTGTACAAATATGTTTTTTGAGTTCTAGAATAGGGGTCAATATTGAGTCTAGAAGTCCATGAAACCGACTGTTATAAACATGTATATATATATATATATATATATATATATATATATATATATATATATATATATATATATATATATATATATATACAGCCATGTGGGAACGATGCTGGATTTTGCTGAACTTTTTATTATATATAAGGGCTAGATGAGAACTTTATATACATACCATCGTACTTGGCGTACTTAGATCTATTTTTAAGCCTATTTGCACTTCTATATATACGTAAGTTGTACGACCTTAGGCCGGTATATATACAAGAACAAAAAAGTTGTCGCATGTAAAATACATATGAGTCTTCGTAGGCAGGTTGTACATAAGCAAAAACTAGCCTGTAAAATACATATGAGTTCCGTAGGAAGGTTGTAAATTAAGGAAAACAAGTTGCAACCGCTTAACATATGAGCCTGTCCTACAACAAGGCTCATATTGGCATATGTCATAATACGAATAATTTGCAGATATATATTTTACTTTTATATAAATACATACTGCATAAAGCTTTTCATTGTACTATCTCTTCATCTAATGTTGATCAGTCATTATAGTGTGCATATGCTCAATACGGTACGCCATGAGGCGCTCTGACTCACAGCCAAGTGGGAACGCATTCTGCGTGTGTATAATGTGAAAGTGTTTGGAGAATGCATTAGAGGTGTGCCATAGTGTTTCAGGAAACATCAGGATGCATATACAGTTCAGCTTGAGCAGTCGTAGTTCACTTCAGTCCTGGGCCATGACGTCTATTCATTTTTCCGTAATGTGGATGAAGCTGAGGTTCTTTAATGAGGCTTTAATGTGGAATGCACTGTGACGCCAATATGAGCCTCGTTGTAGGACAATTGTAGGAAATTAAGAAGTTGTAGGAAATTTGATTAGAAGCACGTAGGTAGCAAGCTATATCGGACTATTCCACAATACTTCTATGACCACAGTAGCACAAAGGAGATTTCATACATACAACACCGTTGCCGCTACAAACAGGCACATGCGCAACACGTACAGTTAATCTGACTTTGGCTTTTTCACTACGTACGTATATATATATATATACAAGAATATGTTTGTCGTATGTGTAAAATACATATGAGTCTTCGTAGGCAGGTTGGTATATATAAAATTTAGTCTGTGTCATATATGAGTCTCCAGTAGGGAGGTTGTACGTAAATTAAGGAAAACAAGTTAGTAACCGCTTAATATATATATGAGCCTGTCCTACAACGAGGCTCATATTGGCATCACAGTGCATTCCACATTAAAGCCTCATTAAAGAACCTCAGCTTCATCCACATTACGGAAAAATGAATAGACGTCATGGCCCAGGACTGAAGTGAACTACGACTGCTCAAGCTGAACTGTATATAACCCCATTGCTTCTGAAACACTATGGCACACCCCACGCATCTCTCCAAACACTTTCACATTATACACACGCAGAATGCGTTCCCACTTGGCTGTGAGTCAGAGCGCCTCATGGCGTACCGTATTGAGCATATGCACACTATAATGACTGATCAACATTAATGAAGGATAATTTTTAATGAAAAGCTTTATGCAGTATGTATTTATATAAAAGTAAAATATATATCTGCAAATTATTCGTATTATGACATATGCCAATATGAGCCTTGTTGTAGGACAGGCTCATATGTTAAGCGGTTGCAACTTGTTTTCCTTAATTTACAACCTTCCTACGGAACTCATATGTATTTTACAGGCTAGTTTTTGCTTATGTACAACCTGCCTACGAAGACTCATATGTATTTTACATGCGACGAAGGAGCACTTTTTGTTCTTGTATATATATACCGGCCTAAGGGTCGTACAACTTACGTATATATAGAAGTGCAAATGGGCTTAAAAATAGATCTAAGTACGCCAAGTACGATGGTATGTATATAAAGTTCTCATCTAGCCCTTATATATAATAAAAAAGTTCCAGCCAAAATCCGAAAATGTGGTTTCCCCATGGCTATATATATATATATATATATATATATATATATATATATATATATATATATATATACACACATGTTTATAACGGTCGGTTTCATGGACTTCTAGACTCAATATTGACCCTATTCTGGACTCAAAAAACATGTTGGCAATCAAGTTTTCGAGTTTAAAAGCAGGAGTTTTTGAAGACCGGACCTGTCCCAAAATTGTTCTTTTTTTAAAATATATATTTTGTGCTTTTTAAAATGAAATTGTTCTTTTTAAAAATGTAAAAAATTAATAAAAGTTTATTAAAGATAAATAATTTAAAACTGGCTTTTTCCTAGGCAAAAATTTCTGAGGGGGAAGTCTGGGGGGCGGTCCCCACCAGGTCTGGGGGGGGAATTTTTTCAAAAATGCTTAAAAATAGCTATTTTTTGCTGCTGAGCTAAAATATGAACTATTTTTAACCTCAATTTAAGCTTAAAATAGCTATAAAATGGTTTAAAATGTGTAAAAATCCGGGCACTTTAAAGTTCTGTTGAAAAGTTTTCGAAATATATTTAAAAAATTGAAAAATTCTAAATTTTTTGAAGCGGTGTAGATTTATATTTGTAGCTTTAAAATATTGTTTAACGCTTTAATCCATTTAGATTTGCCCTTTTTAGCGCTCCAGAAGCAGTTTAAAGCCATTGGGCTTATCGAAAAAGCGACAAAACACTGGAAAAGCCGAAAAAACTAGTTTCCTGCATTTTTTCCGGAAAAACCCGGCCCAGATTTACCATTACTTAAATTATGTTGGGACAGGGGTCTGGTTGTCGGGCTTGGGTCCAGTGCGTCGCTGGTTTTAATAACCTGGTACCCCAAAAATGCTCCAGATTTACACTAATTTGATCAAAATTTAATAATACGAAACCTGGAAAATTGCCGCTGAAAACCTTGAAAAACCTGGAAAAACCTGGAAATTGAACCTGAAAAGTCCGCATGAACCCTGTATAGTGAAAATGAAGTGAAGAGTGAGTGAGTTTCGCGCCGAGGGCGCAAAAATTTTTAAAATGTGTCAAAATCTTTCCTTTACGTCTCGTTTTGGGAGGGAGGGGCGGCCGCTGGAGAAAATTTGGAAGATGCCCCCTTCCCTACTCCTTTCCACCAGCCCGCAGATTGAGTACATATTATATCTGGGGTTATTTAGGCAAAAAAGGAAGGGGGGAAGAGTGGGGAAATGCCAAGAATACAGTATAAGAAGCCTATTTTCTACATATACTGCTATAACTAAGCTTAAAAGTGTTTAAAAATTAAGTTTTGGCACCGAAATAGACGACTTTTGATCAAAAATTTCAGGCGAAGCCGGAAAATTTTACAAAATTTTGACCAAAAATCCTAAAGTTTTGGCAATTTCTGGACACCTTAGGATGAGTGGGGAGAAGCCCAAAAAAGTGGGGGGGGGAAGAGGTCGAGTGGGGGGAACTCAAAAAGTGGAAGGGGGGCTCCCCCCCCCCCCCCAGTAAAAAACCCCAGTATATACATCACTTTCTGTCTGTTTTCCGTTTGAAGGTCCTGTAATCCACATTTTTTAATTCATTCAGCCCTGGGGAGAATGCAGGAGTTGCGACGGCTGTCAATGATGCCTTTCGACTCTCTCCTACTCCCATTTCTGAGCCTTCGCCTCAACTCTTTCTTCAGTACCACTGTCCGATTCTACAACAACAGTTCCCGTTCCCGACAGATTTCTACAGTCACTAGACCCGCTGCTGTTGCTGGCAGATCTTACAGTAGTTCATCTGGGCAGATTTCGCGACGTAGACGATCTGTGAAGATTTTGCCTGGATCAGATGATGACCTAGTCCTGAACCCTCCTGGCGGATTTTTCTCTAGGCTGGGATCTGCTCATCTAGGCGTCTGCCTGTCTACTGGGCCGACGGCCGGTTCCTCTGCCAAAGGCGGTCTGATTCGACCCGTCGCTTCATCGAAGTCGAAGTCGAAATCTAAGGCTGGAACCAAGGAGGAAATGGCCCTAACCAACAATTTGATTGGCGAAATGCGGGCCTGTCAGGAGTATTGCCTTTCGCCGAAACAGTTGGAATCTCTGCCCAAACAGGTCAAACGGAGCCCCTATTTGGGTGTGTGAGTGCCGGGTCCATTGTGCCATAAGGCTTTCTTTTTGGTTTGGCTCTTGACATAAGGGTGTGCATTATTTGCTGCAGGGGGGGTTTGTGCCAATGATTGTGGGTTTTGATCCGATCCGGCCCTCATTGGAGACCCGTTTTTTTGCCGCACCAAATCAGAAAATATTTTGGTGGTACCATTTGTGATAATTTCTCAGTAAAAATAAAAACTATGTATTACATTGCAAAGGTGTTAGTTTTGTTTCCCTAAATTATACGTATTATCTAAGACAGTATATACTGAGCTGGCAGGAAGGGGAGAGAGAGCCCACCGTGACCGCGAATTCAGGAAAAATGACTGGGCCGCACTGGACTTAACGCAATAGACTCTGTTAGACAACCATCTTGCCGAATTGCACTTTTAGAGTGACTTTTTATTTCAAAGTACACTTATTCCAACGGTTGCCAATCAGTTCACTTGCCCAATTGAAAATTGTAGAAATTGTAATAAGAAATAGGGATGCACCGGGGCGTATGGGGATGCACCGGGGTGTGGCCCCCTTCTCCGCTAGTCAGGCCCCGGCCCCGGTCCTGACCGGGGGTGAAAAAAGGGCTAAATTACAGAAAATTTTGCATTTTTTGACCATTTTTCGAAATTTCTGAGGTCCGAATTCTAGGGGGCGGGTTGGGGGGGGGTACCCCATCACATTTCGGAGGTCGGCCAAGATTTACCCCCCCCCCAGACCCAAAGTTCCAGGGAAACTGTGGGGGACCCCCTCTACATTTTCGATTTTATGCCACTTTTCGGCCAAAAATCTGGGGGGGGGTAGCAAAAATCTGAAAATCTGGGGGCGGGTCGCCAAAATTTGTCATTGTGGTGGGGAGGACGGTGTTATATAAACAAAAGTGGGGGGGAGGGATTTGTTGTTCCCACCGATTTCAATTAAAACAACGATAGTAACGTTTGCATGTCAGAAATTATTGCAAAATTTGAATTTTCAAGAAAAGTTTTGAAAATTTTCGATTTGGATCCCCAATTTCCAGGCCCCGGCCCCGGTAGTGGCAGCCCCGGTGCATCTCTAATAGGAAATAATGAAAAATGTCTGTCCTGTAGTCTTAGTCCGACACAGGAGAAAGTATATGAATGGGCGCTTTGAGAAAGATCTAATCTCTGGTGCTCTTGCCTGGTTGAAGAGAGTAAAGCCTGCCGCCCTTGTCTCTTGCTTCAGATAAAGGCTTTCGCCTTTGTGACCGCAAAGCCGGAATTTTTCATTATTTCTTTCTGATTAGTGGGTCCACCTGCCAGCCCGCGTTTACTTCATTTTCTTTATGATAATGTAGTCAGACCCGGGAAAAAAAGGGTTTTCGACTTAAGCCTCTAACTTTCGCAAATGTTGGCCCATCTGGATGTGGTTTTGCGTGTAAGTGCATGGCACTGCCCTCTATCGATTCAGGTATTAAAATCTTTCCTAACACCACAGGTTCTCAGATTAATTAAAAAAATCGATGATTTTTTAACCGACAAAATGGTAAAGAAAAAATGGCTTGTGGTATAAAAAACTCACCCAAAAATATTGGCGCTGGAGTAGATTTGATGCTTCCAGGTGAAAGAGCGCATCAAATGTAGTATATTTGGCCAAAAAAAAAAGTTATAATGAATCTGTAACAATTTTTATCAATTTGAAAAGTTCAAAAATTGTGCAGCATCAACCAATCAGGTTTCATAAGCAAAATAGCCATTTTTGAAAAATATTTTTATATATATTAAAATAGATATTAAAAGTGTCTAGGCTTAATCGATGCTTTTTAAGCGCTCTAAACGCATGAAAACCCCCATACTGCTTCAGAAAAATTTTTTTGCTGGGTTCTGACCATTTTTTACCCGAAAAGTGGCGAAATTTTGGGGGTAAAAAAATGGTCAGCTGGTGGAGCCCCAATGCAGTAGGGGATATGGTGCCTTGTGTGTTAATACTTGGGGCCAATACAAACCCACGTGCATATTGGAGCCCGGAGTCTCTCCACGCTAGCAAGAGAAGTTTAGAAATTCCGATATGACCCTTAGCTTTTGGCGGTGGTTTTGGGAGGTCAACTTTGAAATTACACTGAAAACTTTCTATTTGGTCCAGGGGTCTCATACTTATAGTTTGAGGTCATCTAGGGTGGCGCTATATTATCACACATTAGTGGGACTCGCCGGGTCTACCAGGCTTCCAGGGCGGCCCCGTTTTTTTACCCTTATTTGGGGGTGTTTTTTCCCGGGTCTGACTATAATGGTAGCACTATAATGGTCTGCATGCAATACGTACGTCTAATTGCAATCATAGACTCAAACTGAAAGTACGCTGAGGCCCTATTTCTTTAAAGATTAAACGGATTAGATTAAAATTAATCCGCAGTAAAGAAATACCACCTCGGATTAAACGGATTAAAATTTAAACCAGCGAGTTAAACGAGTTAAACGGATTAAATTTAATCCTATTTCTTTAATGCACCTAGGATTAAAATTTTAATCTAATCCATTTCTTTATTCACACTTCGGATTAAAACATGAACGAGTTAATTTTAATCCGACCTGCTTAGTCGCTGTTTCTTTAAAGATTAATTTTAATCCGTTTAATCTGCCGCCTGTATTTTCAACTAGTTTTTAATCCCCGTGCAGCTACGCGGATTAAACGGATTTAAAGTTGGCGGATTAAGAATTTTAATCGCTGTTTCTTTAGTGGCGGATTAAACGGATTAATTTCTTTTAATCCGGCTGATTTTTAATCCGTTTAATCCGACCATTTTAATCTTTAAAGAAATAAGAGAAGAACGTATTTTATTATGTTTGTATTATATCCTTCATTTTTTAGGTGAGCCTCATCTTGTGATGTTCCTTCAAACAGACGTGGAGCAGTTGGCCCTGGAAATTCATGGGGGTCGTGAAGCTCTCAGAAAAGCACAGGTTAGATGTTGACACTGCCTACTGGATTTACTTCAGTTGGAGTGCAGAGAAAAAAATAGCGGGGGACCTAAAGTGATCTCAAATCACCACAAAGACCTGTAAAATTGGCCTGTTTTCGGTAAAGACTGTTCAAAATTTCTGTTGTGAGCACCAAAAAAAGACGATTTTGGTCTAAGACATCCAGGCGAGGCCGGAAAACCTTTAATAAAAAACTCCTTCGACAAATTGAAAAATTTAAATTTGACAATTTCTGTGCACCCCAGGTAAGTGAGGGAAGTACATTGAAGTGGTTGTGGAACGGAAGAAGTGCTGGCATTTTTTAGGGTTTTGAAAGTGTGTGGGGGGCTTCGCCC
The DNA here is from genome assembly GCA_030248195.1 of Trissonchulus latispiculum. Lineage (NCBI taxonomy): Eukaryota > Metazoa > Nematoda > Enoplea > Enoplida > Ironidae > Trissonchulus > Trissonchulus latispiculum. The sequence continues at coordinate 7,148 of JASAND010006083.1, read as the reverse complement.
CCCTAGGGAGGGGGATGTGGGGAGGGGCTTCCGAAAAGTGGGGGGGGGGGGCGAGCCAAAGCTAAAAGTTTACCTAAATTTTTAGCGAAAAATTTGCATTTTTAAGGCAAAAACGCAAAAAGTCGCTGTTTTTAAGCTTAAAATGAGCTTGTAAGACAATAAATTAGCTAAAATTCAGAAATTTTTTGAACATTTGACCTCAAAAACCTAACTTTTTGACACTTGGCCGACCCCCAAAAACGTGGGTGGGGGGCTCCGAAAAATGGAGGGGGGGAACCATACATTAACACGGGGTCCGATTCTGGGGGGGGTCTACCCCGACCTCGGCGAGGGGTCTACCCTTGCAAAATTCCAAAATTTTAAGGGGGTCTGCTCCGAAATTAGCAGAAATTGGGAATTTTTAACATTTTTGACCAAAAATTAATAAAAAATGACAATTTTTAGCGATTTTTAAAAAATTTTTTGAAAAAATCGCTAAAATTTGCTAAAAAATTACCAATTTTCAGTGAAAATAGCTGACGGGTCTACCCTTTTCTGCTTTCTGGACGAGAGGGTTTGCCCTTTTTTCCTTTTTGCTGAGGGGGTCTACCCGTTTTTTGTCGGGCTGGGGGGGGGTCTGCACCCCCCCCATTCCCCCCCACGTTATCCTATGGGGGGAACCGAAAAGTGGGGGGCCCCCACTAAAAAATGCCAGATAGTGGGGGGGGGCGCCCCATCCACTAAAGCAACCCAAAGTGAATGTTCCGTTGTTTTGGAATGTAGAATTTCACAGTTAAATTAACCTTTAACACACTGACTATGTATGTATGTTACTTACGTAATCAGCCTATGATAGTTTAGACTTAGCTGTGACCGTTCCTATTCCTTCAGCTGTTACGTTTGGAATTATATAAAAGTAAATTTAGGTTTGGAATACTAATACATATTAATGCATGTGTATATACATACAACTGAAGAAAAACCGTTTTTAAGAAAACACCTGTCGAAGTCAGTCAATTTAATTTAAGTCAATTTAATTGTCAGCACTCAGTCTTTGTCTTAATCTTTGCCGTCATGCTTCGTTTTTATTTTTGTTTCTGTTTTTAGGACCTACAGCGTGCCATCCGCAAAAACCTACTGCTGTCGCACGGGAGCGAGGGTCTGCTCCTAAGCAAGGCAGCCACTCCCCTCACGACAACCCCACCCACCTCCCCACCACCCCCCGGCGCTTCTGCTGCCCCCCAGGAAACGCGGACCAAGGCGCCTGGGGGTCGCCTCGAGGGCCTCAGGTCCGGGTCGGGTCGGGTGATTGTGACTGCCATTGCCATAAATAGTGCCAATTTTGTGGGAAAGTTGGTGGCTTGGCTGGCCACTGGGTCCTCGTCTATGTTTGCCGAGGCTATACATTCCTTGGCTGATACACTTAATCAGGTATTGTAGGTATTTTTTGTAGTATATATATAATATTAGTTTAGAACTGTTAATTAATACGTAATTAATTTAGAACTTTTAATTAATTTGGTTTAGGAAAGACGATCCTAAATTGTCTGATGGTAAATTGAGAGCTGAATAGTTGCTGTGCTTGGTGGGGCGAATGGACTTAGATAAATTTCTTATTTTGGAGTTAGTAAAATAGGAAACTGTTATACATTTATATATATGTTTAATCTTTTTTTTTTGGTCGGTGTTGTCACAGGGTCTGGGGGTGTTTTGTCTGTTTTTGCAAAGTTTTCTCACAGCTTTTTTGTCTACTGAGCCTCTTTCTTTCCGTTTCAGGTTATCCTGGCCTTTGGCGTTCACCAGTCTGCCCGCCGGCCCGATGCCTATCACCCCTACGGATACATGAACGCTCGCTATGTGGCGTCCCTTATCAGTGGGGTGGGTATCTTTTTCCTGGGCACGGGCCTGTCAATCTATCATGGTATCAGTTGCCTTCTGTCGCCCCTGCCCCTGGAACCACTCTATTGGGCCTTCCTGGTTCTGAGTGGCTCACTGGTAACGGAGGGAGCCACACTGGGCGTGGCTTGGGCCGAGCTGCGGCGCAAGGCTAAGGCAGCTGGTAAGTGGGTTTGTGTTTTTGGAGATTTTCTCGTAAACTATATATAAAATAAAGTAAACTCGCCCAAATAAAGCAAGTCTAGAATAAAAGGGCCCCCCGCCTGGTTATTATGATTTTGAGGTTACTCCAAGCGTGCAATCCCTTTGGTTGTTGGCAAGTTCTTTTGAAACAGTGACTAATAAAAATTGTACTGCAGAACGTTTTTCGATGGTAGTGACACGGAATGAGCTTAACCCTAAACGATTCGAAAATGCAGTCTTCTGTTACCTTCCAACTTAAAATGATGCCATTTTTACCGTGCCGTGACGGCCGAATGGTTAAGGCATTCCACTAAGGATCTTACAGTCCGAGGTTTGAATCTCCGCTGCCACAAGCTTTCACAAATCCCCTTGAGCAATGGACTAAGCACATATCGGTTCACCGTGGGCTCCAGCCAATCCAGCTGTCTATCCTTAACCGGTCGGTAAATGGGTATCTCCAGGGTGGGAAGGTACCAAGGGCAGTCTGTGTTCTGACGTAAGCCTGCTAAAGGGCTGCCCTCCGCCCTTCAACAGATGTAGTCAACATTTAAGATGTCACTCCTGCTTTCTGACTGAGAATCCGGAGATAAGCACCGGCACCCTATAACCTTCTGTAGGTTGGAGTTCTCTCCAGGGGTCAATTTACTACTTCACTTTACTTTATCGATATTTATGCACAAAGCTTTCTTGCGCCAAGGACTCCAACGGCTAACAGATGCATAGGTCTTGTGATAGCTTTGACCCAAGAAAGTCTCCAACAATGGTCGGAAAGTGATTTTTATACTGTGATGTAGCATAAAGAAATAATGAAAAACGCCTGCCTGCAGTCACTAAGGCCGTAGCCTTAGTCCGAACAGGAGAGAGCCAATGGGCGCTGTGAGCGCTCTTACCCAGAGAGAACTAGTCTCTGGAGCTCCTGCGTGGTTGTCCGGCATATGTTGGCTCTATCTGTGCTGCAACATAGCCAGAGAAGGTTTTATCAAAACCTCTCTGACTGTGCTATGCACAGAAAGAGGACTGCAGTGGCCCGCGGATCTCCGTAGAGATACAAACAGCATTTACATCAGGAAAATGAGGTAAACGCGGGCCAGCAGGCGGATCCACGAAGGATACAAGCAAAATCATAGAGAAATAATGAAAAACGCCTGCCTGCAGTCACTAAGGCCGAAGCCTTAGTCCGAACAGGAGAGAGCCAATGGGCGCTGTGAGCGCTCTTACCCAGAGAGAACTAGTCTCTGGAGCTCCTGCCTGGTTGTCCAAAAAAGTTCTCTCCTGTTCGGACTAAGGCTACGGCCTTAGTGACTGCAGGCAGGCGTTTTTCATTATTTCTTTATGATTAATGCCTTGTATCCGTCTTTCGTGGATCCGCCTGCTGGCCAGCGTTTACTTCATTTTCTTGACGTTATACTGTGATGTGGTGATATGTTATTTTGGATGCTCTGTTTTTTTTCAATTTTTCCAGGTCTATCCCAGTGGAAGTATGTATGGCAGGGTGAAGACCCTACCCTCAATGTGGTGCTGCTAGAGGACGGTGCCGCAGTGGGCGGGGTACTGATTGCAGGGGGCTGTATGGCCCTTTCCGTGCTGCTGGGCACCCATATCCCGGACGCCTGTGGGTCGATTGCCATCGGAGGGTTGTTAGGTGCCGTGGCCACTTTCCTCATTCATTCCAATACACAGCACCTGGTCGGCCGGTCAATCCCACAGCCGGAAAAAATTCAGCTGATCCGAGAGCTGGAACGTGATGTGATGATACGATCTATTCAGGTGTGAAGAATTTGTAGACTTTGCAGTAGTCAGTGGTTGCTGAAACGATGCGACATAGTTGTGCGGGTGATATAAATAGTTTATTGACGCATGGAATAGATGTAGGCAGGAGCGGATCCAGGAGGGGGGGGGGTGGGCTGCCCCCCCCTTTGCGATTCGAAGGTAGGAAAAATTAAGGGAAAAAAATAGATAAAAGGGACAAAACCAAAAAATTTCGCGCCTTCGTCGGGAATTTTCTTCCTGTTAGCTGCAAATTTTTAGTGTCTATGGAGAAAATTACAAGAAAATTTTTTGTAATTTTTGCCCAAAAATGTGTAATATTTTAAGAAATTTTCGCGGTTCTTTATAAGATACAAGGAATTGATTTGATGACCGACTTTATTGCGAAAACAAAAAATTGTCCAACTTGGGGGGTACCTGGCTATCCCTAGTGGGAAAGCCGCCTCCCTTCGGTTACCTGCCCCCATTCGAGGAGCCCCCCCCCCATAAATTCCGACCTCACCCCCCATAACCTCAAAAATTGTCAAATTTTACCATTTGTACCCTAAAGTTTCAAAACATTTTCCGGCTTCGGCGGATTTTTACCTACATTTTTTCACTATTAGTCGTTTTAGCGATTTTAGCAGTTTATACACAAAAACCCCACAAAGATTCGAAAAAAGCTTTTAAGAATATGCCCCCCATTTTGGTTGAGCCCCCCCCCCGCCCATCGACGGGGGCTCCCCCATGAAGCCCCCCCATAAAAAAATTGCCAAGGAATAAGCCAGGGGACCCGCCCCCCCCCGGAACCTCCGGTTGACCCCTGGGCACCCGCACCCCCGTCACAAAATCCTGGATTCGCCAGTGGGTGCAGGGAGGGCGGTCATTTGAACTGGGTGGAACTGGATAGTTGAAGACATTTTTTTGTTTTTGCAATAAAATCGTTCATCTATTCTTTCATTCATTCAAATGTTTTTGCAATAAAATCGTCATCGTTAATTCTCGACATTTTGAAAAGTCAAGACAGTGTTTTAGGAATATTGCACATTGTCTAGGAATATAATTGTGCTATCCACTAAAACTCTCCCCCTTCCACGTTGAAGCAGTTTGGGAAACAACTATAAGGCTTTTGGATTTTAACATGAAGAAATTTTTGACATTTTTGATGTTAATTTTGTAATTGGTAATTAATTTGCATTTACTGTTTTTTCAGGATGTCAAAGCCACGGAACTGGGTGCGGGCCGGGTTCGTTTCAAGGCCGAAATCGACTTCGATGGGCGCAACATCACTCGAGCCTATCTACAGGATCAGCAAAGCCTAGACGAACTGTGGGCCGAAGTGCGGCTTTTTGAGAGCCGCTCTGACCTCGAGCGATTCCTAATTCGCCACGGCGAAGCTATAATCGATCGCCTGGGGCAAGAGGTGGATAGAATTGAATCGGAAATTATGCGAAAACACCCCGAAATTCGGCATGTGGATTTGGAGTCGCTTTAATGGGGGTTGTTTGTCTCGGCTGTTAGGTAGAGATTTAGATTTATGATAATCCTCTGGGGCTTAGCTGAGCAGTTTTGGTTGGAGAGCCCCCCCTCCCCTGTGTTTGGAGATCTAGCTATGGTTTAATCATCAACACCTTGGATTGGAAAAATGAAGCTGCTATTACCACAATGTTTGGTATGGAAAATAAAAAGATACTTGACTTTAGTTAGATGCCTATTGCGCAGAAATCTGACGATAACTAAAACCGAATATATTCAAAAATCAAGCTCACTGCCGATTACCCGCAGATTGTGCAGACAATTTCGTCGTTTGGATCAATGCCTGAACCTATACGTATATGCTTTCATTGTATATATACGGGTGCTGATATTTATATTGGGACTGTGGCGTTCCGTTAGCTTCTTGGTCCGGTTCTCATTATGTTTCCCAACACTTACCGGGCGCTTCCCACCCATATCTTTCGTGCTGTTCAGAGCTGTGCTGCACCGCACCAAACCGGCTTCCGATGATTGAACTCCAGTTCAGTATAATCTGTGGTTGGTTGAACAGGGGCCAAGTTTGTCCGATCGCCACTACTGCTCCTGTTAGACTCTACCATTTCGTGGCGCTGTTGCGATTGCGTTTTTGGTTGGCCTCCTAAAATCTATAGCATGACGTGCTCGACTTGGTGCGGATGCAATTGAAGGGTTGCTGGTGATCAAATTCGCTTAATGAGACTGCCTGTACTTGACTTAGTCGTAAATTGTACTGTACGATCTGGCTTTTTCCTACAGGGGGGGTGGGTGGGGCCCCCAGAATTTCGTCCCCCCCCCCCAGACTTGGGTCGTCTTCCCCAGAATCGCCCTCCCCCCAGGATTCGGGCCTTCCCTCCCCCCCCCAGAACTCCAAAATGCCCGGAAAAAGTAGGGTTTTCAGGGTAAATTTTGAAAAATTTTTCCGGCTTCGCCGGATTTTTACCCATTTTTTAGCATGTTTTAGCTATTTTAAGCTTAAATTTAAGTTAAAAACAGTTAATTTTTTAGCTTAGCAGAAAAAATAGCTATTTTTAGACATTTTTTGAAAAATTTTCTTCCCCCCCAGAAATCCGAGCCCCCCCCCAGAAATTTTTGCCTAGGAAAAAGCCAGACGATGTATGTACGTATATACCTATGTATTGGTACACCCTACTCTGAATTGAATTTTTCAGAGGCTATGGCTCTTTTGCTTTATAATATGGCTAGACGTTGATTTTGTTAGAGTCAATTTAGAAACGGTAACTTTGTCGCCCCGGGTGGTATTTTTTGACCTCCCCCAAAATCACCTTTTTATACGATCATGCCCCTTTCACGGTTTTTTTGGGCGTCCCACCACCATGGTCTTAAAAAATAGCGGTAAATTTGCAAAAATTTTGCGGCCTCGCTGGCTAGTTTTTACTTGAGAACTGAATTTTGATTCCCCCCTCGTCCTCTGACAAAAATTTTAAAATACTGTATTACCTACCGTCTAGTTTTAGTGTTAGTAAGGGCTTTGCGACTTGGTTGTAGTTTTGTAGTTTAGAGTTATGTTACTGGCTAAATTTTTTTCTATCGTTTAGTCACGAGTTATTTAGTGTACGTGTTCTATAGTGTATAGTCTATAGCGTATAGCACCTATACGTATGTAGTTAAAAACTCTTCTACTTCTGTGATTTACGTTTTCTGTAGTTTATTTCTAGTCACATTTGCATTTACAAAATGTTCTTCCAGTTTTAGATATCTAAATCGTGTTACCGTGCAGTGGCGCACATAGGAAAATTTTTCAGGGGGGTTGACCTCAGAAAATTTGGAAGGGTCTGGGGTGCGAGTTGAAAAATTTTTGAAAACAAACA
>JASAND010006081.1:0-96234 GCA_030248195.1 Trissonchulus latispiculum | reverse complement strand
AAGATCAATTTTGTCTTCCAGGACATCGTTGATTTTGAAGGATATTTTGCTGATATCACGTCTTTGCACTGTCTTCATACTTTGCAGTTTTGAAGATGTTATCAGTATGATGGCGACACTGAAAAGGTAATATGACTTGAAACAGTCGGATTACAGTTGGATAAAAAGGTGGAAAATTACAATTTACTTACAAATTTGAATTACAATTTATAAATTATAATGGAAAAGGAAATTATAATGGTGTAGGATGCGAAAAGTCATCCAAAATGTTCGATTGTGCATCCACTTTGGTACTTTTGTCATAAAATTCAGTCGCACTTCAGAAGTGAGTCCCACTCGGTACTTTCCAATTCTTAAACAATAACTGTTCTAATTGAAAACAATTTTTGAGTCCATCGTGGTACTTTTGAGAGTCTCATTCTAGTCCTACTCTGCACTTTTGAGTCCCACTTTGTACTTTCCACTCCCACTTTGCACTTTGAATCTCAATTGTACTGGTGTTGTTCTACTCGGTGCTTGAGGAGACTAAATTTTTCTATATTTAATGCTATGTACCTTGCCAGAATTTTGTAATACATATACGTGGGAGAGTTGCATGCGGGCTGATTTTCTCTGCCCGCGCAGCCTGCCCGTAGCCCGCACTCCTCATGACCACGGCCCGCAACGCTTCGGCCCGCGGCCCGCACACGCGTAAACCGGCTCCCGCAGGTACCTGCACATAGGAATTGCTTCCTTTGTAGTACCTGAGCACCGAAACTGATGTATTTCGAAAGAGCATTTCCTGCATCCGGGCAAATTTTTTCGTCCGTTGCTGAATTGAACTTTGTTGTTCACCAAAAGACGGTCGTTCTTAAAGTGGTACTAAAAGCGTTTCAATTTCCCCTACACAACGGGGGGTACGGCCATATTGAGCCATCGGTGGGCCGCCAGTCTGATTCCGGTACTGGCAAACTACTGGACCTACCCTTGGGTCAGGCTAGCTTTAAAAGGTACGATTTACAGAGAAAAAAATTTTTAAATGTGCAAAGCAAAAATATTCATGCGGCTTTTAGTGTGTACAGAAGGAGTAAATTAATTTCTTTATTATTTATATATATTTTTGTTTCGTAGAGAGTATATAGTATTAAAATAGTGTTAGCCTATGCAGTCAGTTACTAAATCGCATGTATTTGTAGTGAATGGGGAAATGAAAAGGCATAACACGAGAAAAAAAATTTTGGGTAAAGACTATGCGACTTTTAACGTAAAATGTTTGATGCATTTATCCTTGATAGCGAGTTTCTTCGTGCACTTGACGAGCTTAACTAACCAGCTATTAATTGTAGGAAAAAATTGGTATTGAAAGCGCCGTGCGACGCCGCAGCAATCACAGGCAATTTTCTCCCTAACGCCCTATGCTGTGGAACTTCATTCGGCTGTAATTGACCTTAAATGAATTAGTCTTCAGCAAGAAGTTGTGAATGAAAGATAAATGAATTAAAGTCTTCAGTAAGTTATCATGGATTTATATTTATTTATGTGCAAAAGCACGAATTTCCGAAATTAAATTAAAAATGCAGTTTCTGCGCCAATGAAAACAGGCGTTAAAGCTTTCAAAAATAATATTTCGGCAAATATGCTACCCCCACTTTCAGTGCTAAACACTCGCAAAGGTTCCAGTAGAAACCACAGGATTGACTTTTGTAGATGATAAATACGTTTCGACTTATTTCTGCAGGACATCGTTGATATTTTTCACACAAGATACTTTGGTCTAATGGATTACAAGCTAGACTTGCATATATATAGTCAATACAAGTAAAACCTGTAATTTTTAACTGGCTTATATGTTTACTCTTCAGGTTATTACTCAATACGCTGATTGATTATGCAAACTGAGTAATATAGTACATGCTAAAGATGTCAGAATGGCATAGCGAAGTCAAATACAGGTACATAAAAATCTGAAATATTGCCTTCTTTTGTATATAATTTGTTATGTATGAAATCTCTAGAAAGCAAAATTATCCCCATGAATGTAGCCCAAAATCGTACATCGGCCCGCGCGGCCCAACGATATGGTAATGCTAAGTCGGCCCACCCATCCTTGCTCCGCAGATGCCGCGGAGTACCCGCGGCCCACTATACAACTCTGATATATTTGATCAATCGTTCGAACACTGCTGAAGATAAAGCACGATTCTTTGTTCTTTGTTTGTTTTATTCACTATAACCTTTTCATTGGTGTGTTTGTATATTTAACAGCTTTAGCCAAAAATTCGTAAAAAATAGGACTACCCCAAAATTTGCAGAAATTGCAAAATTTTTAACGTTTTTAACAAAAATTAGTAAAAAGATTTTTTACTATTTTTAGGGAATTTTATATTTGTTTGTTTTAGAGTTGTAGTTTTTACATAACTTTACAATGGTACCTATTAAATGAAACAATTTTTAGGGCTCAAATTAAGTTAGTTTGGGGGAAGTTTTGATCCAACGCTTTTGCAAGGAGTAGTCGGTTGTAACTCTCGGATTTTTGGAATTTTAATATTTTCTTCAATGTCCTCAATATTGTGTACCACGGATTTTGGTGCTTGTCATTCTCTGGATATCTTCAGGCTTATGATATCACACCCGATTCACAAACCAACTTATCTGGAAATTGGTGTCACTCAGCTCAGACAACAACTGATATGGAACCTTCATTCAATACTTCAACGATGGAAACCTAAACTACTCCCTTTGACACTCTGTCTTCAACAATCCACGGCTAAGTTTCTAACATTCTGTCTATTTTAAATTAATCTGCTTCTGTTGCATTTTTTTAAACAATAGGTGCATTCTGTTATGCCAAAGCTATTTCTGCGACGCATGTTGTTTGACTTCCATTGTGCTGCAATGGCGGTGGGATTGAGGAGAGGAAAAAGGCGCAGGGGTGAAAAAGGTCCCCCTGTGAAAGCTGCCTCTTTTCAATTACACTTGAGCGTTTTGTAAGACTGATATATACATAGGCTTAAAACATTTTATTATTAAAAGCATTGGCAGATTTTCCTACTATCCTATTTGGTGCTCGGCCGTTCCCGCCCACTCTCCCTCCTTTCTTAGCTTCTTCTTCTTTTTCTTCTTAGTACTCCGTTTTTTGTCACCCACCTTCCGAGCGGGTATATAGTTTTCAGCCATCCTAGTCACTATTGATTTGCGAGGCAATCCCTATCTGTGTCTAAGATCTCGATTGCCTTGAGTGTGACTGCGGTCGCCTTAGCGTTGGGCTAAGGGGCCAATAACCGCACGTCAGAACTGCTTGGGGGTCATGTTTTCTGTCCGTGACCTTTGTCTCTCCGCCTCTTGTCTGCCTGCCATTCAGCGGACCGCGAGTGCTTGCAAAGTCTCTTCGACTTCGAGTACCTATTTAGTGCTGGGCACCACGACAAAACACAACAAGTTAGTTTGAATTTGATTTAATTAATTAATTTTGAATGTTAAATTGCAGTTAATTCCAACAACAGGCACCAAATTCAAACTTCAGATTTCAAGTTTGAAACTTCAAACCTAAATTCCAAAAACGGGAAGGCAAGGAAATCTTTATAGATCAATGAGAAGTTCGCTTATGTAGTTGATTTGATTATCAAATTTGATTTATACAGCTAAAATTTCGGTCAGAACACCCGGAAAATATTGAGCTAAGTAGATCCAGTTTGCAAGTAAAACAGTAACGGAAATTAGAAAACCGTTACGTACGTGTTCGGACATTGTCAAATTAGCTTCAGACAATATAAAGTTGCTCTATTTTGAAAAAAATTTAAATATCCCATCTTTTAGAATTTTTCCGAAAGTGCTTTGAAACAGATATCATAGGCTGGCTAGATAGCTGGAGCTGCTTTATAAAGTGATTCATTGGTCAAAATTGACTAAAAATGAAACTTGGACTGACTTTGAATGAAACTATAACATAAGTTACAAATATACGGACATCAGCTTTCTTATTGTTAGCTCAAAGCTCAACTGGGCTTCCGTGTCAAGTATAAGTCACTCGTTGCCATCTGCATAATTCAGTTTTATATTTGCATTTCAGATATCACCAAAAATTGGATCATACGTGTCTCCAGTCTTGAAGGTATTGGTATTGAAGTTTATAAACATTCATTTCAAAAAAATTAACAATTCAATACACTTATTGAAAACACCCACATGTAGTCACTGGCAGCTCGTTTGCTGATTGAAAGAAGTAATCAAAACAAGTACGTTATACGGTTTACCGATTTCTAAAAATCCACAATTGATCTGCTCATTTCGGTGTCGATCTCTCGTTGGATGTGGATTTGCAAGGCGCCTACCTGGTTTCTGAAATTTGCAGCAACTTTCCCGATTTCTAGTATGCGGCAAGTATGTTACTGATTTTTAGAAATGAGTGATTTTCAATTTCTAGAAATCAACAGTATTGGGTATTAGTCACGACACGACACATACATGAATCACTTACTGCCTCCCATGTGAATCGAACCACCGGACGCAAAAGCGTAAATTCTTCATCAATTCGTTTCCCCATAATTTCTGGCATCAAATGGCGAAGCGCTCGACCTGCCAGTTCTATCTTCATGTTTTTGTTGAATGCTATATAAAATGGAAACATTGATAGAAAACTGACAGAGTCCACTGGTACAAACTCATTTAGCTCCTTCACTTGTCTTCTCATCTCACGCTCCGCTCTGTAGTCGGGGTTATCAAAGGCCACACGCATCACACAATACATGATGCCTCTTTTCTCCTCTCTTCTCAGAACACTAACTTCCACATCCATTTCCCAGAACATCTTGGCCATCTCAATTAGTTGACCCATTACGTAACTGATATAGCCTGGTCGTCGAGATCGATAATGAAGAATTACTCCCTTGGCATCCTCGCGTTCACAATAGAAGGAAGGCGGACGCAGTTTGGGATAGCTGAAGCGAAAATATTCGTGAATGTTATCAAGACCTTTTAGGAAGTCACTGAATCTCCGGCCTACAATACGCAGCAATTGATCATAGTCATACTGGCACAGAAAGTGGACGAAGTACTTTCCTGCCAAAATCCCGATTTCCTGGAAGGGTAGGCCGGTCAGTTCGCTCAGTGAACTTAAGATATTTGGGATCATTCTTTCTGAATATCTTTCGTGACTGCTAAAGGACGTGTTCGTTACCAAGGCAGCGTCACAGCATTTCACCCACACTTCTTCGCCAAAATGCTTTGCAATCATATAGTGAATTCCTTCTACTATTAGTCCGTACATGTCTAGTATTCCTGCAATACGGTGCATAATTAAACAAATACATAAGCGATCAGTAGTCTATACAGCTGTTCTTGTACGGGAGTAAATGTGTAAAAAAAGTGGTTTTAACTATTTTTAAATCTATAGTTGGGAGCACACAAAATTGCATACTGGCTACTCAGCACTCAGCAGGGAAGTCACTAGGTTATACAGAGTTCTTCTTGTGCCGATGATGTCCGATTAACTACGAGTTGATGCTTGTCACACTCTTAGTTATGATGTTATGTTATAAGTTATACTATGTTGTGTTATTTTTTAATCACGCTGGTCAAACGAAGGAAACTACTTGATTCCCACAAACATAGATTCAAGTCAATTTCTGGAAGGCAGTTGATATAACAATGACTGTCTTAAGGGCAACTTGTTTTGAAGAATGTCATGTTATTATGTTTCATTGTAGAAATGGAATATATACTGGTATAAGCACATGTAAAACTTTGTTGTAAAACCTTGCAAATGTATTTTGGGATCCAAATCATTTAATGAACGCTGCCAAAACGACCGCTTCTAAATGCTGTCTGCATAATGATATTATGAGCTTCTTTAAGAAATGTTAAGAAAGTTGGTTCAGCAACATACAGATGATTGGAATTTTTAAAAGTTCTAATCCGCGAAGTCTGCTATTAAGTACTACTTTGAGGACTAATACACGCAGCATGAAACAGCCTAGAATGCTTTTAACTCAATTAATTTTTGGATGCATTTCTGTAATTTTGATCTAACTGTGGGCATTAATATGAATAAGAAAGGAGAGAGCTCGTCAAAGAATTTATTCCAGAATTGAAGGAATATTCTGTGAACGTGGGCTTGTCAATACTTCATTCGGGTACATGCATGCTAATGCTTTTTGCGCCCAGGCTAACCGCTAAACAAGTTCAAATCTCACCACAATACTCAGAAAAGTAATTTGGGGTCATTTGAGGGGGAATCAAAATTTTGAAAATTCTGCCTTTAAAATTGCGTAAACTATTTTACACGCTTGGGGGAAGTCCCAACAAGTAATTTTGTGGCATAAAAACGGCCTAAACGGCCTAAATGCGGAGTCCCAACAATTATTTTAAAACCATAAACCATAAAATTTGAACAAAATTTGACCTTTGGGGGTCGAATTTGAGGTTGTCAAAATTGACCAAAATTGGAAAACTTTTTAAAATTTATCTAAATGCAGCTCTGTGAGGTTTCTAGTGCTGATTATTCCCCTGTTCAGGAATATTCCACCCAAGAATTGAAGCACATGATTATTCCATTTCTCCGCGATCTTATCAATCTCGTAGTTACTGAGGTTTTCCTTTACTGGATGGATTTCCACTCGTCGCTCCTGTTTATTCTCGAGTTTCCAAACTTTATCCCAATTTTTTATCTTGTTCTGGCGTCATCCGATTTTCAAAACTGACAAAACTGAGGCGATTCTCATAGGAAGGAGCATCATAGTAATCTGACGAATTACGCAGATCTATCGCATTTTGGGAAAGACTCCGTTTTTGATTATTCCTTTTATTGGCTTCTGCCTTCCTTTGTTCTGGATTCGGAGCTACTTTATAAGTCTTTGGTCTAGGAGTAGAGGGTTTGTCCTCATCACTTTCGGAATCATGCTGTATTTCCTGTTGTTTACTAGTTACTTGTACATCATCTGTTTCATCTATTGTACTTGATTTTTATTTTAATCTGTTAACACGCCATGTTTTACAAGTACATAATCATCATACGTATCTACGACATTATTATCATGCAACGTATCTACATCAGTAACACCACTGTGAGCGGTTGGATCATCAATATCTATTTCCAACTCCTCCAGGGTTTCGGGTTAATATCAGATGATAATTTCAGTCTATTGACATGAATTACCTTACTAATGTCACCCGTTTTCAAATTACGTAAACGCACGTTTTGATCAGACGAAATTTCTACAATTCTGTAAGGACCATCATATTTTGGTGCCAATTTTGGTGTAGTTCTTGAGCTACAGGAACTTGAGTAATGTTACGGATAAAGTGCTGTCCCACAGTAAAATTCTTCATACGTACGCGCTTAACATAACGTTGCTTAGCAAGTTCCGCTTTATCCGAAATAATTTGAGCAGTAATATGCCAGTTTTCAGTTAAAGTCCGTATTAAAGAAGTCTTATAATTCACTAAAGATTCTACTGGCTTTTCAAGCTTATCAAACAATAAATCTTCTGGAACTTGTGCATCCCTTCCAAATGACATAAAATACGGTGTATCTTGAATAGTAGAATGAAACGATGTTCTGTATGCATGCATTGCAAAAGCTAATTTAGTATCCCAATCACGCTGATTTACATGTACGTACTTCTTACTATTTCCCGTATAGTGCCATTTGTCCGTTCAACTAAGCCGTTTGACTGAAGATGATAGGCAGTGTTACGTAATTTTTTAGTACCCATCAATTTAAAAAGAGTATCAGCAAGAGTACATAATAGATAAGAGTATGACAACAAGCAGGCTCTCTGTTATCAGAGCAAAAACTATGCTATGCGCGCTATCGGCTAACCCCCCCCCCACAAATTGACCCCCTCTCACACCGCCCCTATATGGGTACGGGGTCCAAACGGGGGTCGCTCACTGCTTTGCATAATTACACGTTATAATTAACCGAGGCCTAATTTGGGAACAGGGTGCAAGCGTGTATGTTTAACATATGCATGTAGAAAACATACTAAGCGAGTGAACGACCCCCGTTTGGAACTATGTACCCATACAGGGGCGGTGTGAGAGGGGGTCAATATGTGGGGGGGTTAGCCGATAGCGCGCATAGCATAGTTTTTGCTCTGATAACAGAGAGCCTGCCTGTTGTCATACTCTTATCTATTATGTACTCTTGGTATCAGTAACTTATGCCTGAAAATTAGGACCTTGATCAGTTATAACCTGAGTTGGTACTCCATACCGTAAAATAAATTCATTCAAAAGAACACGTATAAGAGTTTCGACTTTTTCATTGCGTAATGGCCAAGCTTCCACCCAACGGGTAAGTTGATCAATTACTACCAAAACACAAACATTCTGCTTTTTGCTAGTCGGGAAATGGCATAACATCAGCGTAATTGCGTTCAAACGGTTTAGTCACTGGCGGATAAATTTTCATAGACGCTTGAGGGTACCTCGGCCCAATAGAAAATCGTGCACATACAATACAGTTACGTATAAACAACTTTACATCAGTAAGCAATTTGTGCCAATAATATTTCACAGCTACTTTATAATGAGTTTGAGGTATACCCAAACGACCACCAGTATCAATATCAGAATGAAACCGTTCTAAAATATAGTTGCGAAACTTTCTAGGTACTCACTTTAAACGAGCAGAGCACTTTTTCTTTCGACCGTTAATATCAGTGCTAAAACGATATAGCATTCCATTTTCTTTAAGCTCGAAATTGGATTGATCACGTATTAAAGTCCAAGTTAAATCATCTTTAGGTAAAGTTCCTTTTTTTCCAAATATGTAATAAAAGCACTAAAATCAGGATCAGTTTTAACAGCTTGTGACCATTGGTCATCTGTATATTGCTCTATGACAAAAACTGGAGGGTACATATCACCGGTTACATCAAACTCATCAGATACGTACTGAAACTTATTCACAGGTTCACTAGTTTGATTCGCATCCTCAACTTCGCCGTTGTCATGTACAACGACAATCTGTTGTGGATTGCGACACAAACATTCAGCTACAGGATTATCTACGCCTTTTCGATGTAAACTTTGATAGTTAAATTCTGAAAGCGTAATAGCCCATTTCGCAATTCTAGTATAGCCTTGATTTTTGGCTCTTGCAAAAATATACTTGAGGGCTTCATTATCAGTATACAAGGTAAACTGTCGATGACGTAGATAATTCTGAAAACGCTTGCAAGCCCAAACTACAACAAGACTCAACGTTCAACAAGGTTCAACGCTTCCAATACCACAATTTTATAGCGTTTCTCTATTTTTCTGTTTTTCAAAATGTCACATATGAGTTAAAAATACATACAGGTGGATACAATTAATATAACTGGTATAATTAAGAGTTGAAAGTGCATATGACGAGTACATAACGATAAAACTGTAACAAGCATCATGTTTTTGTTCTGCCGGGAGGCAAGACTATTTACACGGAAAGTGGTTATGATTTGCACTGTGGATGAGTGCTCTGCTCAAATTTCGCCTATCTTCAACATGAATCTAGTATACCGTTGTGGTAGTTTTTTCAATCGGCGGGGGCAAGCCTACTAATCACGGAGGTATTTAAAAGAGTGTGCTATACGTATTATTTGTATTTTTTATTATTTTATTGTAATGTCGTCGTCTTCTACAGATTGCACATGCGTTTTAATTTTGGCTACGCTCCTCCCAAACAGAAGACGTCTCTTAAAAGAATATTTTCAGTGCCCCCCTTCTGAATTTGAAGGTGGAAAGGAAGTTGAAACATGATCATATATGCAAGTTAGGTATGAAAAATTGGAAAACAGTTCTTACTTAGCCGCCTTGGTGAATGGTCGCGATTATTAAAAATATCACAGTCAATGAGAAACATTTTACAAAACTGTGCTGTATATAAAATGTCACTGTTACAGCAAAGAAAGAAAGAAAGAAAGCCCAATAATTAGAATTTACCCTAGCCAATGTTGTGATATTTGATATGTACCTTTGACCTTTAACACAGACTTTGACATAAACTTGGATTCTTCCACTATACTACGTACGCATATATGCTCGGCAAGTCCTGTGTATTAGACCCAAGGTTTCCAAAACAAATGTCAGTCAAATGCCTGGACTGACCTTAATATAAAGAAACTTCGTCGCTTGCCCCCTCTTTTCTTTCTTTAAGGAAAGAAAGAAAGAAAGAAAGAAAGAAAGAAAAGAAAAAGAAAGAAAAGAAAGAAAAGAAAGAAAGAAAGAATCTTTCTTTCCACTAAAATATGACAGTGGCTATAAGTCACATGTTGGCAATTAGTGCTACAATTGATCAAATGCACTTGGACTGTAAAAACAGCTAATTTCGCATGCTGATTTCACAGCTCCAATCCAGCCGCCAATATATACGTATAAAAGCGTCCGAGCACGAATCCGCTATATTGGAACTTTTGATTCCATGACGACATGTCACCGACGGAGGCGTTTCGACTCTCGTTCTTGTGAGTTCGTGACTGGTAAGGCACCTTTAGTGTAGTTGCAATAGCGCCGCAACGGTGTTTCTTGTGACCAGAAAATTACAGAAGTTTAGTGGTATATTCATAACTGTAAAAATTTCCATGCTAACTCCAAAATGATGTGAATTTGATCTGCAGCTTTTGACAACTCTTTTTTAAAATCATAAAGTTTTAAACCTCCGTAGCCGAGTGGTTTCTTAATAGCTAGCTCATTTTCTTAAAAGAGGAGAATCGCCAAGTTTGAGTACAAAAATAATTCTAGCAAATTTATAACTCCTATCCCACGGGTACTTTTCCGAGACGGTCGACGGCAGTCAGTCGGTCAATTCATTCAGGCAGTCAGTCAGCCAGCGAGCATGCCTCAACCTACTATTTGACTTGTGGATGTTCTGATAACCTTGAAGCACACCTTGTATTGACAAAAACAGTTGAGTTCTGCCCCATAACAGTGAAAAGCATGTCCACAAAGTCCACAAATTGTAAGCTGCGTTTACACGATTGTGCACCGGCTCTGTCTAGACCGGATGGCCCTGGTCCAGAACACGCCGATCGGCCGGCCGGTGACAGTTCCTGCGGCTTATCGTCTTATACTTGCTGCAACCTGCCTTGAAAACTGTCAAATATATTATATTTTTACTTCTTCTTCTTCTATTCTTCTTCGGATAGCCGGCGAAAAGTGGTACCGGCCGGCCAACCCACGAAAAATTGGACCGGTGAACAGCACTACTAACGGGTTATAATAAGCTGGAGAAGTGAATAAGTGCGGGAGAAAATAAAGTTTGGTAGAATTGACAAAAGTTATTCTGAATATTTTTCCTATTATTCCCACTCGAGTTAAGCTGAAGTCGTGGTAAAGATTTCCACCTTATGTTTCGCGTGCAGTGAGTCTAGAACAGCAGTTCTGCAGTGTCCGCCTCTTGTTCCATTTTTCAATCATTGGTATTTAGTATTCTTCTTGCTCATTCGCAGAACTTTACCCCTAAGGGGTCTTCTTGTTCATATTAGCTCATGGGAAAGGGTGGAAATGCGTTGACGTGTTGATTTGATATAGAATAAAATGGGTCACCCTGCGACCCTCCCTCACTATATCCACAACAGATTACGCATTACGCTTTTTTACAATTTCAGCATCCAGGTATTAGCATGTACAGACGACTATTTCAATATTTTTTGACTCAAATTTGTGGATTCATATTATGAGTAAATTGTAGCATTGCCTGTTGTGTTCACAGAAACTAATGTTTACATGTTTACATCCGAAGTTCTCGTGAAGGCAAAGGGCAACCGTAACGGCAGCTAACGCTAACATGCACGCAAGCAGTACGTACTATTAGCATAGTACTTTGAAAATTTTCTTCTGAAAATTTGAATGAAATCGGGCAATAATTGCACTTTCTGCAACTATATAGAGGTCGGGGAAAAAAAAACCAACCCGCAAGTGGTGGGGAAAAAAAACCAACCCCCCGTTTGGGCGATGGGGATGAGCTAGCGGGCTCAAATTTTGCATGCAAGTTGGTAGGGCCCATCCCACCTACCACACCCAATTTGAGCTAAATCGGACCACTTTTGAGCATTTTGTGACATTTTGAAAATTTTGGAATTTTTGACCCCCCAAAAATTCAAAATTTGCCTATTTTTGAAGGCCTGTAAAAAATTTTCCATAGCAGTTAGATAATAACTTTTAATAGTTTCTATGAGAACAACATGTGCTCTTTCCAAAAATGTCGGTCTCGCCTTCCTGCGACGCTTGGCAAGCTGCCAGCAGAATTTTTACAAAATGGGAAAAAAAACCAAGGGGTGGGAAAAAAAAACCAATTTTTGCTTTTGCTGCCAAACTCCCAAAAATGGTTCTTAGTTGCTCAAAAGTCATCCACATAGCAAGTTTAATGCGTTCTTTCACGTGAACAGCTCAAAATTGCATTTGGACTTGGCAATTTTGTGCTAGCCGGTAAAAACCTCATTTCGGCGGATCGGCTGTTTGGCTCAGCTAAAGCGGCCAAAAAGTACTCTGGGACAAAGAAATACGCGAAAAAACACTGAAACAACGTTTATTTTAATTTATTTCATCGAATTTCGAAAGATTTACAAATTTTTGCATTTTAACATAGAAACTGGCAAATTTGATGAAACCTAGCCAGTTGATGCTGCAAATTTTGATGTTTGATTTTCTCACTTATTATAAGGAATATCGCAAAAATAACTGCAGATATGAAGTCAGCGACGCCGATTTTACCTGTCGCATGCATAAAATCGCTAATATGAGTTACCCTGACCGAATACTGGGGTTGGTTTTTTTCCCACCGGTTGGTTTTTTTTCCCGCCATTGGTTTTTTTTACCCCGGCTAATTAACCGTTAATTACTAATTAACGACAGGACCTAGAGAGGCGATTTATATACCAAAATGACAGTCTAGACAGGGCTTGATAAGAAAATAATTTGTAGCCGGATTGCTCCACTGGGTAGTTCTGCAGAGTCCAAAAAGTGACTACCTTGGTTTTTTTTCCCCGACCTCTATATCTGCACGTAAGGGGTGCACAACCTTAAGAATCTCCCAAATTGGATACGTACGTACATAATCTTGCATGAAAGTAACCGCATGTGTACAATAAAGCCCGGTTCATACTTTTTGTGCTTTTGTGCTTTGTGTTTTTGTCCTTTTATATGAATGCTTTGTGCTTTGTCCTTTGTGCTTTGTCCTTTGTGCTTTTGTCCTTTGTGCTTTGTGCTTTGTGCTCATGAGGATGGATTCATACTTCTCGTGGTGGCAGCAAAGCACAAGTCACAAGATTTAGTCACCAGACTACTGAAACATAAAAAGTATCCACATTCAGTCACGAATTGAATAGAAAAGCAGGTTACACAAACGTAAAGCAAAAAATCAAGATACTTTGATAAATCCTAAACCACATATTTATCAAAGTAATTTAGCAAGTGCCTGTAAGAAACAGCAGAAAATATTTGAAACAATATTTGTTAGTCGAAATAATAACAAAAATTTCCAAAGTAAGTATATTGAAATCATTCAGTAAATTCAATGCAAATAATCTAGTGTATACTGGTAGATTATTTTTTATTTTTATAACTTTCCTATCTTCGATCATTTTTCGTTTTAATTTTCAGTTCAGTTCCATCATTTTCTTTTCAGTGTACACGTCTTCTTTGCTACCGTATTCGGCGGTCTCTTCTGATTCCACGCCTTCTCATTTCTATTGGCTGACGTCAATAATGGTGAAATTTGATTGGCTAAGCACAAAAGCACATCTCAAAATGTTGAGCTGGGCTCGACATTCGAAAGCACACCCGAAAGCACAAAAGCACAAAAGCACAAAGCACATTTTGGAAGTATGAATTAGAAAAGTACAAAGCACAAAGCACTATGCTTTTCCAAAAAGTATGAACCGGAAAGCACAAAGCACAAAGCACAAAAGCACAAAAGCACAAAGCACAAAGCACCTGAAGTATGAACCGGGCTTAATAGAACAAACAGCAGGAGATATTTCTGAACAGTTTTTAACCAAAAAATTACTTTTGAGATTTTCAAGTTTTTAAAACTATTGGAAATCTCTTGCGTTTGCACGCCCCCAACCTTAACTTTTGAGTTTTTTGACTAATAACTTTCAAATTTTGTATGGGTGCTTACTGTAATCTGATGAATTCAAAAATTTAACAATTTGGTTAAAAATAAATTTTAAAAAGCATGGTAAATTGCGATGTAACATTCAAAATTAAGAATTAGCTCGATTCCATAAAGTTACTAAAACTAAAAACCGGAAAATTGTTTAATATATATTACATAGAGGATAGGTCAGAATCTCCGAAGTATATACCTTCCATCAGCCTTATTTCAACCTTTGATTACATTTTAATACAGATGATCCCAATTTAACAATTCCCTCCAACCGAGTTCCAAGGTTCCATAAATGTTTTTTTGTATTTAAGTATAATCGCGTTTTGTGTATTAGTTTTCATTTTAATTTAATTTTCAATATAAAATTGGCCAATTTCAAGTTTATAAGCTAAAGCAGTACACGTTCATAGTTTCCTTGAAGATTTATGCACGTAGTTTGAGATTAATACCCAGTCCCCTCCATAAAATTCCTCATTTATATATGTTTTCACTGTCAATAAGGGCAATTAACTTGAAGTTCATTGTGCCAACATATATATGCGCATACACATATGCTCAAATGTCATATGCGTAATGTCTAAGTATATAATAGATGAAGACCTCCTGCTGTGACAGTTTTGTTGTACGTACAATCTGTTTTAAGGCTGTTTATACGTACAACCAGGCAGCCTGAACGATTAGGCTGATAGTACGTGACATATAGACCATGCTGGCAGTGCTAATGGCAGCCACTTACTTCTGCAACAACTACACTTCCTGAGGGATGTGTCATTATTGTGCACAGAAATCGTGATGCGTGGACCGCAAACAGATACCGACAGTGAAAGCGTGAAGATTGTTACACTCTTATCATTATGCATTTTAACTGTACTAATAAATATGCATACAATAACCTGCTTAACTGTAAGTATCACTCTTTTAAATTATCTGATTAGTTTTCCATTTTCATTTTGTCGGGATGTCTGACTTTCTTCAAATCTATCGAATCTCGTTTCGAGTCTTCAATGTGCTGATTCCCATTCATGATTCCACCTTCTTTCTTCACTACTTCCCCATTAATGTTGACACCATTTTCCTTTTTAAGTCGTTGAGTTTCTCCAATGGTACCGGTCATATCAATTGCTCCGCCATGCTTCTTTTTAGACTTCGTTTCTTTGTATCCTTTTACATCAGTGGATTTGTAGCTGCTAGATGACATTTTGACATCTTCCAGTTTTCCAGCAGCTTTTTCAAGGACTGTGTCAACTTTAGCCGCACTGTAGCCATCACCATCTGCCTTTGGAGTGACATCTCCCTCTAACCGGCTTGTAGAGCCACTCTCATCGCTTTTGGAAGAACGACCACTGTGTCGACCGCTGGACATCCGGCTATTGGACTTGCGACTTGTATCCGACATAAAGCTACAAACAAAACCATTTGAATGATTTGTACTATCCGAACAACATATTTTATAAGAAGCAGTGTTCAATAATGAAACAAGGAATTGCCCGAAAAATTCAAAAACACACATGGAATAGGGGATACTTTGATTAAAACCTACGCTATTAATAACAAAAAACTTACCAACTGTGGGTTTTTACTTTGCAATATGGTGTTTCAGCAAGAATACACAGATGCTGAGATATTTGAGATTTATGTCAAAATTTAAGTCAAAATTTATTAAAAATTTAAATTTATATTTATTTAAGTAAAAAGTCAAAATTTATGCCACTCCACAAACGTGGAGGAGTATTACATATAACATTTGACAGTTTCTTGAAAAACTGATTGGCTAACGCACCTTTTGCTGACAGACATTCTGCTGATGGATGAAGCAGTGCTTTCCTGCTCTTCAACTGGAGTATACACTTCATCCACGTCGTGATCTCCTTCTTCTGGTTCGACTAAGGGGTCAAACTGAGATCTAGGAAGTCCGTTCTTCTGAATCACTTCTACTACTTCCATTCTACCTTTCCCCTGCAAGTACATTATCCGCTGTATAAGAATATACTGTTGTGAACATATTATTTACTGCACTCGACAATACTGTAGTGAGGCGGCGTGACGTCGGTCCTCTAAGAATATTAATGTGTGTTTGAAATTATTTTGATCGAAATTATGTTGGAAATGTTATTTTTAAGAGTGAATTGTAATGTGTATAATTTATGTTGAAAGTGTGTTGTGAAATTAGTTGAAATTATTGTTCTGAAATTTATGTGAAAGTCTTTTGCTTGAGAGCTTTATTGTGCCTATGTGTAAAATACGTATATGTGTATCAGCCAGTCTAGTCAATAGGTGGCGCTGCATACTTGTCGAAGTTTAATCTCCTTAGCCGTCTACTGGAATGAAAAACTTCAGTCTTGTGTTTTGTTCTCGTCTGGACTGGTCGTGTGCTTTTTCGCTCTGCCTCCCTTTCCCCTATGCATTTGCTGTGTTTTATTTACTTGTATTTTAGTCTAAAGTGGGTACCACTTTAGACATTTATGAGCTCCAGGGTGACCCTGTAGAGCCAATATTTGGTTAATTGTCTATTCCTTAATTAAGTAATCACTTCTTATCTGCTTTTTAGTATAAATTTCTCTTTTTATTCCTCGTTCTAAATTTCTATGCAGCTTTCCAAAATTCTCTGATTAGCTTAGGTTTGAATTTTGTTAGTGTAGCCTAGTAGTTTTTGGTCTATTGTATTAGTCTTTGTTTGGTAACTATATCGTGTGTGGATTTATTCAATTATTTACTTAAAGTCTTGTAAAAATTCAGTTAGGTTATCTCTGTCTCTGTAATTGTTTTACACCTATTTCTGTACGCATTTCGGGGTGCGCCCCTTTGTCCAGCATAATTTTTAAAGTAAATGTGGTCTCTTTTTGGACCATTTTAGGGCGTCTTCTTAGTTTAGGTTTTTGTATTAGAATTGTATAGTTGGTAGGTAAGGTTTTTCTAAGATTTATTGGGTAGGTAGTTAGCTATTTTAAGCGTGTATTTTTCAGCAAATTTGGGGTAGGGCATTTATTATTTGAGTCTTCGCTCTTCATCGGCGGTTAAACTCCGTTCGGTAGGATTCACTTAGGAAACTTTGGCGAGGTTAGCATAGGTCGACTGGAACTACATCTCCTCCAGGTTCGACGTTCTCCTTGTGCGCAGTTGGTTCGTACGCTTCCAACTTTACAGTACCTATTTACTAACATGTTGACGGTTGGGAACTTCCTTTCATCATATATATCTTATTTGAAGTCGGATGTGTGTGTGGACTCGACATTCTCCGTAATTAATTAAATCTTCTGCAGCTTACCTTAATTTCTTGGTATCCCCTTGGAGTAAAATTAAAAGAACCGGGCGTGGTCTTCTCTAGTTCATCCTTAGTGAAAATACTAGCTTGAATAGTCCCAACCTATAACACATATGTATATAATGACGACAAGTATGTTCACTATTTTAAAAACACAGACTACCTACTTCTTACGCTTATTAATTTTAAAATTCTATAATTAAATAACTAAAAAATTCAATAATTAAAATTCAACCCAAACTGCATAAAATTATAGATGCTTGCTAGGCTTAAAGTGTTTAAGCACCATCCATCGTTGCAATCTTAACCTGCAAGCAGTCCTTCAACATCGTCCAACTAAGTACTTTTCAGGAAATTGTAAGAGCACGAGTCCATAATAGATAAGAGGGTGACAGCTGGCAGGCTGTCTGCTATCAGCTCAAGGTACATGCTCTGCACGCTAATGGCTTTAATAACTTTTTCGCTTCAGTATTTACGGAAGATGATAACAGAAAATTTGATTTTGAATTAAAAACTGAAGACAATTTGGAGTATTGTGATTTTGGAATTGAAACGGTACTTAAACATTTGAGGAAAACTAAAACCTAAGTTTACATGTGGTACAGATGGAATTCCTCAATGGTTCTTGGTTGAATTTGCAGAATATTTAGCTTATCCTTTGTCAATGCTATTTACCCGGTGGTTTCAAAGTTCGACTATTCCAAAGGACTGGAAATGTGCTAACATTGTTCCTATACATAAAAAAGGTAGTAAATCTAGTGTTAAAAACTATAGGCCAATTAGTTTGTTATGTTCTTGTTCTAAAGTAATGGAGTCTGTTGTTGATGAAGTTTTATGTAATTTTATGAGCAGGTATAATTTGATGTCTGATAATCAGCATGGGTTTAGAGCCTGCAGATCAACCGCCATTCAATTGCTGGAAGTTCTAAACGATTGGACCAAAATGATTGAGATCAAAAATTTTGTTGATGCACTATACCTAGACATAGCAAAAGCTTTCGACTCTGTTTCGCACAAAAAACTGCTTTTGAAGTTGAGAGCCTATGGATTGTCTGGCAAATTACTTACTTGGTTTAAGTTACTTAACGGAAAGAACACAGTTTGTTCAGTTGGCAATACTTCGTTTGGTATAAAATCTGTAGTATCTGGAGTACCGCCAGGCAGTGTGCTCGGTCCGAGACTGTTTACACTATTTATGGATGATTTAGATGAATGTTTATTATGTATGTCTGCAAAAGTTTATGCTGATGACACAAAGTTTTACCTAGGTTCTTCAGATCCATTAGCTTGTAATCTGATACAGTTAGATACAGTTATGCTGACCCCCCCCAAATGTGTACCCAGTACACGTTTCTGTACGCTCACTCGCCGTATCTTTACGTGTTAAAGCTAGAAAACACAACGCCTGCGACCGTCCAATTTGTGTCTGCTTCGAGCTTTTAGTACGCAAACATAGCGTGCAAATTTCTTTGAAGTGAGCATACACGTTTGGGGGGGGTCAGCCGTTAGCGAACATAGCATGTATATACCTTGAGCGGATAACAGAGCTTGGCTGCTGTCACACTCTGATATATTAGGTACTCTTGAGTAGAGTTAAAATAAACTCGATCCTTTTCATGAAAGAGTTAAAAGGTGGTGTCTAAAACCAGGAACAGGAACAGGAATACAGGTCTAAAACCATGAACAAGAACGGAACAGGAACAGGAACCGTGGTCTAAAAACAGGAACGGAACGGGGGTCTAATTTCAGGAACAGAATCAGGAACACGGGTCTAATTTCAGGAACAGAGTCGGGAATGGAGGTAAATTCTAGGAACGGGATCAGGACAGTGTTCTCTTTATTTCCATTCATACGTTTCTGAATCCACCATTGTAAAAATAAAAACCTTTTCAGCACTATTTCGTGATTTGAAATTTTAAGCTCGAAACTTTTAAAACAGTGAAAACCAAATTAACATAAAAGTTTGAAATAAACTTATCAAACCTAAGTGAACATAACAAAGCTATTTTACTGTTGCGTGTACACTCAGCATAAAAATCAGACGCAACTGGACAAAGCACGTCCGTTGGTGCGAGTAACCAGTTCAGACTGGCAATTTCCCAAATTTAGACGTAAACAAAGTGACGCGATCACATAGAATATATACTATATCATAATATCATATATATGAGCTGCTTTATGAGGAAGAATTTCGTAGTTTCAAAAAGAATATCAGTAATCGAGTGATTCCGCTATGTCGTGCCTAATTACGTTATGTCGTGCCTAATTCCCGAAGTTGCCGACTTCTAGAAATCTGCAAGCAGTTTGACCAATTTCTAGAAATTGGCTAGTGCCTTGCTGAATTCTAGAAATAAGCAAAATATTTGCTCAATTCTAGAAATAGGCAGGCGTGTTGCTGATTTCTATAAATGAGCAAAACGGCTTCCGATTTCTAGAAGTCGGGAAATTTCAAATTGCCGAATTCTAGAAATGGGCAAACAAATTTTCATTAAACGTTCTACTTGGAATTCTTATTTTAATCAAGTTTTCTGTCAACGGTTTGCGGTGTGTAGATAGAATTGAAATCATGAAGTCAAGCTACAAATTAGATTTCAGAAATATTGAAACATTTTTTGCAGACCCTATTCCTGAAATTAGACCCTCGTTCCTGTTCCTGGAATTAGACCTCCGTTCCGTTCCTGTTTTTAGACCACGGTTCCTGTTCCTGTTCCTGTTCCTGAAATTAGACCCCCGCTCCTGACTCTGTTCCTGAAATTAGACCCCAGTTCCTGTTCCTGAAATTAGACTCCCGTTCCTGATTCTGTTCCTGAAATTAGACACCCGTTCCTGATTCTGTTCCTGAAATTAGACCCCTGTTCCTGATTCTGTTCCTGAAATTAGACCCCCGTTCCTGATTCTGTTCCTGAAATTAGACCCCGTTCCTGTTCCTGTTCCTGGTTTTAGACCTTTGTTCCTATTCCTGTTCCTGTTCCTGGTTTTAGACACCACCGAGTTAAAAGAGGGAAAGTCCAGCTTGAGTGGAGTTAACACGAGTTAAAACGGTTAATTTTAACCCCACTCTACTCTACTCTACCCTTTCATGAAAAGACCCTAAGAAACTGGTTGTTTCGTGGTACTATTGAAACGTACTGCATCATTGTGACTTTCCATTCGGGACGCACAATTTACAGTGTCTCCAAATAAACAAAACCTCGGTGCTTTTTGTCCAACAATCCCTCCCACAACAGAACCAGAATGGACACCTGAAACATAAAGAAAGGCAAACAAGCCACATTTTCCGAGCTAGATAAATAACTTTCAACTATTTTTATGTTTTCCACCTAATACTTCCTAACATTGAAATTTCATACACTTGTAGTCATCTTAATTTTCAGAACGTCGTTTGAAAAGGACGGACAAGAGGCGGCGGAGCGTTGGTCACGGACAGAAAATATAGCTGGCCCCAAGCTGTTCAGTCTAAGCTTGAGTAGACGTATCACCCCTGACCTGTCTGAACACGATACACCGACTAAAGATATCCGAGCAACAATTTGAAAAGGTTCGTATAAACACTTAAATATCTAGATAAACACTTGTGTATGTAGGTACACTATACTATGTTATGTGCAGTACATAGTTGCAGACAATGTCCAGGTTCTCTGCTTGTTGATATTGAATTATAGCTAGATATAAATGATGCGCCTAAAGTTTAGCAGTATACCAAATTTAATGAGCACTCTTTTGTTTCTCGTTCGCTCACGAAAATCCTTCATCACGTCCAGGATATCCAAGCATGTGTCCAATACATACTCTGCGTGATATTGCGTAGCAGTGGGACATCCACAAGACATCATGTAGGATTCACCTATTGTTTCAACCTGAAATATTATGAAACGATATGACAGGTTTTGTAGAAAAGATTATGCAACTTTTAAACGAGGGAATCATCTACAACTTTGAAGTCCAGAATGTCTCTTTGACTAAATTGTATCACGACCTAATACAGAGCCAAGCGAAGCTCATAATCGTCTAAGGAAAGCTTATTCCTATTTTGATGCCACATCACAGTGACACACAATGTCAATTTTGACAATTTTAACAACTACTGATACCTTACCTTGTAGACACGATGTCTTTCAATGACATCATCAAATGTTGAATAAATGCGATTTAGTAAATCTACGAGAGCCAAAGCGGATAAATCAGAGCTGAGAATTTGGAAATCTTTCACTTTACAAAATGCAATTGTTGCTGCTTCATAGTTCTAAATGTTAACAAAAGTACATATATAATAAGAGTCTGGCAGCTAGCAGGCTCTCATGCTGCTCATCAAGCTAACGGCTTCCCCACAAATCAGTACCCAATACACGTTTCTGTATGCTCAGTCGTTGTATCTTTACATGTTAAAGCTCGAAACCACCACCGTTTAATTTGTGTCTGCTTAGTGCTTAGAGCTTTCTTTTGAACACAAGGAACTCTTTTGAAGTCATCAACAGATACACATTTGTGGGGGATCAGACGTTTGCGTCTAGCGAACAGAGCATGCCTGCAGCTGATAACAGGAGCCTGCCAGCTGTCACACTCTTATGTACTCTTGACGTTAGCATGTTAATGCTAGATCTGTCGACAAGACAGCAGCATGAAGGATTTTGTTTGTATTCATGCAAGTATACTTAGATAGGAATAAATTGAAATACTCACTTATTGAAATCCTGTCAATGATAAGTCTTATGACACAATGGTTTTTGTTTTGACCTTACGTGACAAACAATGGTTGGCTCGGTGGAATTCATCAATTCTATAGCCACTGATCTAGGCATCATTTGACTGAGTAATTCCTTTGCGCGTTTCCTGGCAATATCTATCTCTTTCATATTGGATGCCAAAATCTTAGACTTTTCACGTTCCTGGTAAAAGCTGTTTATTATTTATCAGTTAAATTGGGTGATTATTCAGTATTTGTACACCTTACAGATTTTTGACTTTTCCAAAATGTATCTACTTCGGTATGTGCACACTTACAAAATAAAGGCTTACTGTAAAATGCATCTACTTCGGTATGTGCACACCTTAAAACTGTAAAATGCATCTACTTCGGTTCGGTATGTGTACACCTTACAAAATAAACATTGCCGACTATGGTACGTGAACTGTATTTAACAATGTACTTTTTATTTCGGTGACAAATGTTTGTAAAGCATATTAAGGATGATCTTTCAGCTGTAATTATGGTAACACGGAGTATATATATATATATATATATATATATATATATATGTATACATATATATATATATATATATATATATATATATATATATATATATATATATATCAGGGGACAAAAAGCTTTCTGATTTCATGACCCTGGTTTATGGCGCAAACTTGAATCATTCGATCAGTTTAATACTGACCACAATTGCATGATTTCTACAAAAATAATTTGTTTGTTCTGAATTTATTTCTAACAAGCAGAAATCGGCACCGGAAAAACGGTTTTTCCGTATCTTCCGCACCCTTCGGAAAAACTACTCTCGAGTTTTTTCAATAATTTGAAAATTCTAACGAATTTATGCTGAATGAACGAACGAACTTAGTTATAATCACGTTAGTCTAGACTGGTTTAAAGAATCTCAATTTTTACCACAAATTTTTCGAAAAGTTAGTGGAACGACTCGCTAGTATAGTTTTTTCCGAAGGGTGCGGAAGATACGGAAAAACCGTTTTTTCGGTGCCCATTCCTGTATATGTGCGTCATAATACTAATTATAGTTGCAAGATCATCCACAGTATATTATGCAAACATTTGTCACCGAAATAAAAAGTAAATTGTTAAATATAGTTCACGTGCCATAGTCGGCAATGTTAATTTTGTAAGGTGAGCACATACCGAAGTAAATGCATTTTACAGTTGTAAGGTGTGCACAGTAGATGCATTTTGGAAAAGTCAAAAATCTGTAAGGTGTGCACATACCGAATAATCACCTTAAATTGCAACACATTATCTATTAGTGTGTATGTTGCAGTCACAGACACAAAGTACGTCACATAGTTAGACATTTTCATAAAATGTCAGTCACATAAAGCGTAATGTAATGCAAAATATTTTCAAACGAGCAATCCCTAACTCTTGATACTTTGAATGCCTAACAATGTTCATTACGTAATGAATATTGGAAAATAATTTCAGACTGCAAATACCGAATAATATACGATTTCATTAAACGCCAAATGGGGTAATGATAGTAGGTACCTCACGAAAAGTCAGAAATGACCTGACAGATAAATATATTAGATATATTAATACATGCCTGCTCCTGCTCGGCAGAAGTAAAATTGTTTTAATGTTGTGTTAGACAACTATCACCAAAAAGTATACCCCTTTGAGAAGCTCTTTGAGACTATCCGATTGCTGAACAGTTGTCATGATCATGTCTCTATTGCAGTCGGAAAGCGCGTAGTCATTCACATAGAGGCCAATCTCAAACATTTGATCCAAAGTTTCAACTCTGAAAAACTGGTCATCAGTCAGCTTTCTCAATATATATAATTAAGCGAACCAGAAAATTAGCCAGCGAGGATTCTTCAATCCAAACCCGATTCTATTCTACATCATCACAGTAAAACAATATTCGGATGTAGAGAGCATAATGCAAGTGTGCATAATTGCATTATACAACAATTATACAACAACTACAAATAGCAGGAATTAATTATGGACTCTTGGCTGTAGTTTAGCAGTACTTTAGCAAAACGTACTCGCAAGATGCCAGATAAACAAATATTTCGGATCTGTGGACATAAAGCATTTGGCCCTTCAGGAAAAGGGAATACCCAACATCGGATACAGGTTCTTCATTCATTCGATTATTCAGAAGCTGTCGGTTCGGCGGTGTCACCCGTGAATGCTTTCGACTGGTAGATTCATCTGAAAAGAAGCAGATCCATGCAGCTATGAAATTATCTTTTTTTTCTTTGTATCCAGTTTTGGCATCATTCAACATACTTAAGATGGCACAACCAAGGAAATTAAATTTATTTATATGTATCTATATACATGATTATCATTATCCCCGCTCTAACTCTCAACCACATAAAACCAAATAATAACACATTAAAAGCTTTCGTGAATCCTACAGACAATACAATGTACTACACTGAGGTTTAAGATTCCAGGTTTAAGGTGCAGGTAAAATCAAATCTCATTGGTAAATCACATTCTTCCACTCCACATCCTCTTGTCTTAGAATTTTTCAGCAAACGTAGTCTCAAACTTTCCGGCCCTCCGTTTCGGTTGTTCAATCAAATATTCCAAAACCGCACATGAATTGCTCAAATTAAAATACCCTTTCAATACACAAATTTCAACATCAGTTTCGAACATTTTTAACATATATGCAATATAAAAACAAGAAAAGTGTGCACAATGAAGTTATTGTAATCACCGTCTGGAATGTCAATCTTGTCTTCTAAAACATCGTTTACTTTGAAGGAAATTTTCGTCGTATCACGCCTTTGCACTGTTTTCATGCTTTGCAGCTTGAATATGTTATCTGTGTGATGACGGCACTAAACAATATGTAGAAATCTGCAAAGCAGCTGAAGAATACCTATATATAATAGCCAGTCCACGTACAATGTCAGCCAAGAGTCTGCTTGGGGCGGGAGTTAAAAGGTTTCATTCACCAAACGGTGTAGTCTCACCCAGGCACAAGTCTCACTGAGGCACAATTAGTCTCACTCAGGCACAGTGAGTCTCACCCAGGCCAGGCACAAGTCTCAATGAGGCACAAAAGTCTCACTCAGGCACAAAACGGTCTCACTGAAGCACAATCATTTCAAAAACCAAGTGTACATAGACTCTGACTTTTCTTTGTGAATCAGAAAACTTATCTAATTTTAGGTAGCAATATAAATCAAACAGATGCCATCTAACAAAAGGCAAGCTAATTAAATTAAATCTTCCTACGACATATACATTGCTGCAGCAAAATGTACCGCTAAATCAGCACAAACAAAACACTTTCTTTCCCTAAATTTTTTGGTCAGACTGCAAAGCAAAATTGCAATTGCAAAGCTGTTGCCAAAAGTATTTTGTTTAGTAGTGTCCAAAGGTTCCACTTTTGTGTTATAGCGTATTTCAAGTTCGTGCTTAATTTAAAACTTAAAATTCTCTTCTTAACCCTTAATTAATCAATGACAGAAAGTTGTAACCTTTAGCCATTAATATGGTTTCGAAAATCATTCGAAAAAATCACATTTTCTTGAGTCTTCGAGATTTTTGAAAAATTAAAAATAAGAATTAAAACTGCAGCAACAAACGACAGCTCTAGTGTATGGAGGTAATGATTTGCTTAAGAGTATATAAATTTCAGAAAGGAGAATCCTCTTGCGCCTGGGTGAAATTAATTGTGCATGGGTGAGACTAATTGTGCCTCGGTGAGACTGGTTGTGCCTCAGCGAGACTTCAAGTTCTGTCTTAAATTTTGTGCCTCTGTGAGGCCATTTTGTGCCTCAGCGAAACTACATTGTGCCTGGGTGAGACACAATCCACCAAACTTAGACCTCACCCCCGTAACTAGATTTTTCCGTTTTTATATATATAGGCGAAACTTGAGCAATAATCGAAAATGCCCGTTGCCGCCAGTGTCCCCTCAAATATTTGTTGCTCATACATATATACTTAATAGCTAACTTTTTAAAGATCTTGCTACTTTCAAGTGTATTGGACTCCGCTTGCATAGATCAAGGCATAGCTTTTGATAGAAAAATCCAGTGATGCTAAAATGTTGCCAAATAGTGGAAACAACTTATGGGTTTATGAAGAAAATTGATGGAAAAACTGTATTTGGCTATTATATTTCTACAACATAACCGTGTAAGGGAAACAGGCATAAGAAAGATTGATAAGCCTGCTATGGGAGTTCAGCTGATGGCCCTATGTAGCGGTAGCATGTCTGTTTCCGGATCAGAAGGGCCGTGGTTCGATCCCCGGCAGGGCCAATTCTTTACTTTCAATGGTGAGTGAAAAGCTGAACCTCCCTCTTCCCTTCTCTCTTCTAGGTCCTGGTTTCGTGGGTACATGGGTGCCTGACGCCTCCCGTTCGGGCTTGTCAACGGTTTCTTCCTGATCCACCAGCCCTGGTAGAAGCGCTACAACCGAACTTCATTATTTAATCTCGTTAAGATGGATTTTGGAACACGATGGATTTTGCTTAAAATTTCTCTGTTAGTTAGCATAATTAACTTAATTCTCGCTTTATGATTTATCAGTTTAAGTATCCTTGCAAGAGGAATGTAATGCACTTGAAAGTAGCAAGTAGACTTGTTTCTTTAAAAAGTTAGCTGGGGTAACAAATATTTTAGTGGGACCACATAGTCACAAGCATACGTGTGCTTGGGGGGAGGGGTTTGGGGGTTGGGGGGGTCTCACCCCCCCAGACCTGAGCTCACCCCCCCCCCAGAGGGGTCCCTCACCCCCCAGAATCAGGATTTTTCCAGTAAAAAACCGGAAAAATCCGGTTTTTCGGCTGCCTTCGGCCGCCCTTCACCCGCCCAGAACTTCCCCTCCTGCACATGTCTGGTCACAACACTTCATCAATCCCCCCCGAACACACGTCTGGTCAAAATAGTTGAATTCAATAGTTGAAGGGAAATTTTCAATAGACGCGGTACTGGTTCCATTCATCGAAAACATTATCTTGTCGACAGTTTGGCTCGAAAAAGCTATCTGGTTAAATAATAAATCTGACGTTCGCACAGTTTATTACAACGATATATGAATTTATGTTAAAGTCTATAATATAAAACCATATTTAATATAATTAAAATCTAATTAAATCTAATTATACGGCCACTGAACTTTAATTGCTTACTGCCTCCCATGTGAATCGGACCACCGGACGCAAGAGTGTGAATTCTTCATCAATTCGTTTCCCCATAATTTCTGGCATCAAATGGCGAAGCGCTCGGCCTGCCAGTTCTATCTTCATATTCTTATTGAATGCTATATAGAAGGGAAACATAGACAGAAAACTAACTGAATCCACAGGTAAGAATTCATTCAATTCTTTGACCTGTTTCCGCATCTCGCGCTCAGCCTTATAGTCAGGATTATCAAAAGCCACACGCATCACACAATACATGATGCCTCTTTTCTCCTCTCTTCTCAGAACACTAACTTCCACATCCATTTCCCAGAACATCTTGGCCATCTCAATTAGTTGACCCATTACGTAACTGATATAGCCTGGTCGTCGAGATCGATAATGAAGAATTACTCCCTTGGCATCCTCGCGTTCACAATAGAAGGAAGGCGGACGCAGTTTGGGATAGCTGAAGCGAAAATATTCGTGAATGTTGTCAAGACCTTTTAGGAAGTCACTGAATCTCCGGCCTACAATACGCAGCAATTGGTCATAGTCATACTGGCACATGAAATGAACAAAGTATTTTCCTGCCAAAATCCCGATTTCCTGGAAGGGCAAGCCGGTCAATTCGCTCAGTGAACTTAAGATATTTGGGATCATTCTTTCTGAATATCTTTCGTGACTGCTAAAGGACGTGTTCGTCACCAGGGCGGAATCGCAACATTTGAGCCACACTTCTTCGCCAAAGTGCTTGGCAATCATGTAGTGAATTCCTTCCACAATTAAACCATACATTTTACTCAGGAAATAAATTTTTTCTGTAATCAGAGAAGTATACCTATAAAAGAAGCAATACAAGAAACACGACACGACACGACACACACTCTTGTTTTTATAAGATGTGTATGTCAAAGGCATGTTGTGAAATCCGACATTTCGTGAAGTGCTGAACTGAACTCCAGCAGATTGCGAAATTTCTTAACATTCATTGCAGGCATATTTAGTATTTACATTAGCCAGTTAAAAACATGTGTAATGAAGTGAGCAAGATCCAAGACACGATCTGCTCTAAACTCTAATCTCTTCTTCTTTACACGGAAGGTCAGCACGTCTGTTCCCAATGAAGCAGACTTAAGGGGGGGGGGGTCCACCATGAAAAATTTTATCGTCACGGATTTTGCTCATTTTCACACAAAATTTTGTCACATATGTCTTGCATATCGAGTTTCAATTTCAAGTAGTTTCGTTCACTACTTAACGAGTAACCTGCTATTAATTGCATGCAATTTGAAAACAAGTGAAAACGTGTGGTGACTGAGGAAATATACAAAATGTAAAAGATCTTTTGTTATCATCCTATGCTTTTTTCCTGTATTCAATAGCTAGCAGATAAGCAGTAGCTCAGCTATTTCACTGGCGACGAGTTCTAATTTTTGATGGCAGAACCTACGTATGGTCGAATTGATCCGTTTGACCCTGACTCTGTGTTATGGGAGTCCTATGTTGAACAATTACAAGAATACTTTGTGGCGAACAATATTGATCAGGAACGGAAGCAAGTTGCCATTCTTTTGAGTGTGGTTGGATCAAAGACGTATGAGTTGCTCAAGGACATTTGCAGTCCCCACAAACCCAATACCAAAACTTTCCAGCAATTAGTGGATGTCCTTCAAGAACATTTACAGCCAAAACCGATAGTCATTGCTGAAAGGTACCAATTCCATTTGGCGAAGCAGCAGCCCGGGGAAACAATTTCCGACTTTGTTGCCCGGTTGCGTAAGCTAGCCAAACACTGTGAATTTGGTCAGTTTCTAGAGCAAGCCTTCCGCGATCAGTTGGTCTGTGGTATGAAAAATGATACTGCTCGCACAAAGCTGCTGGCCGAACGTGATCTAACCTTAGAACGTGCCTTGGCCCTCTCTAAAGGCTTAGAAAGTGCTATCTGCGATTCAACAAAGATCAGTGGCGCTGAATCTTTGCCCATTTGTGCCATTCGCAGAAACCCTCCTCGGAACAAGTCAAACAACCTGAGAGTTTCCTATCGCTCAAACGAAAAGAATCGACCGGAATCAAACAACTGCAGTCGTTGTGGAGATAAGTCGCATAACGCATTTCAGAGCCCTTTTGTACACAGTAAATACCACAAATGCCAAAAGGAAGGACACATTGCCAGAATGTGTCGCACAAGAATAAAGTGGCTACAAGAAGATGATTCCGCAGATGAGCTAGCTAGTGCAATAGATGATGTCATGAACATTCATTCCACCACTGACAGTTGTTACGCTCCTAAGATTTGGGTGCCCCTTAACCTACAGGGTAAGTCAGTCAACATGGAATTTGATACCGGAGCATCAGTGACGGTACTGCCAGAAGGGTTAGTTCCTGTAGTACTACATCCAACGACAAAACGTTTAAAAAGTGCTTCCGGTCACAATTTGCCTTTGAAGGGTCAAGCAAATATCAAAGTCGAGCTGATTGGTGAAATCTACAACTTGGTTGCATATGTTGGCAACAAGTCCTGTCCGAAACGGCTAGGCCGCGATTGGATCCAAAAAATATTCGGCAAAGACTGGACAACGAATCTAGCACAGCTGTCAAATAAAAAACTGCAGGATATTCAGTCAATCACCAGAGAAGTCGGAATTCCAAAAGTTGTTCAACGTCTACTAGACGTTCGGTTTCCAATACTTCTTGTAGGCGCTGCAAGTGTTGCTGGTCGTTCTCCCCAGTGATCAGAATATCATCCAGGTACCATACCACGCCTGGAATACCCTGCAAGACTTTATCCATCAGACTTTGGAAAATCGCGGGACTAAAACTGAACAAGACAAGGCGTTCAAGGCATTAAAGAATTCACTTTCAGAAGGAAGTCTTTTGGTTCATTATAATCCTAAATTGCCTATTAAGTTGGATTGCAGTGGAACAGTGGAGGCTGTGTAGCAGCAAATAAAGACACTTTACACCTGACCTTCCTTGAGAATGGAGCTTCATTCGGTTGTATGTTTGTTATCTGATGCAAACAAAGAAGTTAGGGTAGCTTTTAATGGGAAAACTTTTCTTTATTACTTAATTTAGTAATTTTTGGGAGTAGCAACGGCGCTGGAAAGCCTTGAAAACGAAAATCGTTTAACGGCCGATATCTTGAATTTGGTGTATTTGCGGGCAATGGTCCAAGAATGTTCAGGACAATGAGAGCTTTCGATTGATATAAAATTCAACATATTTCGAAAAATTTGAAAAATCGCTATTTTTGAGATTATGGTTGTCAGACCAGGGATGGAAACTGGGTCATTATTTCTGACCCATGACCCACTTGACCCATACGCAAATTTGACCCAGACCCAAGGCGACCCATGAAATTTGAAAATTCCGTGACCCAGACCCAAATGACCCAATCGTTTTCGTGACCCAGACCCAGCTGACCCAAGAATTATCGTGACCCAGACCCAAATGACCCAATAAAATAACTCGACCTTAACTGACTTAACATTATCCTTTTGTGAAGTGATTTTGAAACGCCGTAACTTTCTTGACTTTTGAACTTGGGTAAGAGGTATACCTATACATATGTACCTATATGTATAGTTTGTAGGATCGAAGCTCCTCAATCTTCTCATTTTCATTCTTTTTCAATAATAGTTATTTTACGTG
Organism: Trissonchulus latispiculum; assembly: GCA_030248195.1. Lineage (NCBI taxonomy): Eukaryota > Metazoa > Nematoda > Enoplea > Enoplida > Ironidae > Trissonchulus > Trissonchulus latispiculum. The sequence continues at coordinate 65,402 of JASAND010006081.1, read as the reverse complement.
AAAGATCTGATTGGTTGATGTAGCAAAATATTTAAAATTTTCAAATTGGTGTACAAGGCTTTGTTACGTGAACCGGCGAAAACATAATTGCCGGACAAGTCACAGCTAACTCTACTGATTTCCGAGAAGCAATACTAAATTCAATTTAAAATTCGCGCCGAAGGTGCGAAAATTTTTTAGCAGCGACAGTTTTACGTAATTGGAACAATGCCACATCTTCGAATTTGAAATTTGGTAAGACCCTGTGACCCAGACCCAAAATGACCCAATAAAAATTGCTGACCCAGACCCAAAGTGACCCACAGGCAGCTTGACCCAGACCCACCCTGACCCAGACGGCTTAGAAAATTGGTGACCCAAGACCCAGTAACCCAAGCAAAAATGGCGACCCAAACGACCCATGACCCAGTGACCCATGACCCAGTTTCCATCCCTGTGTCAGACCCCCATATTTAACCCCAGCGACCAACTGGGTCCACTAACCTGCACCATTTGTTCCCAAACTTGACCTAAAGTCATCAATAATGGTGCGCAAATAGAAAGTCTAACATTTTATAGATCTGATTTGCCATAGCTCTATGTTATTTGCCAAAAAACGGGAATTTTCGAAATTTTGCTAAAAATTGAGATTTTTGCGCCAGAGAAATCTCGAAATCGGACAGAGGTAACCAGGATCAATTGGTATCGTTCGAAATGTCTTGTCATAAGCTGTGATTTGTAGGAAGTAGAATTTTTAATTAGGCCTTACAGCTTTCAGAACATTTCATCAAAGTTACTGACCCCCAATTCCAACGTTCCAAAACAGTCAAATTTGGCTGTTCGCAAACTTAAAAAATTAATTAAAAATTTTTGAAGGCCTAAATTAAAATTCTGCTTCCTACAAATCACCCTTCTAGATCGTATTTATGATATAAGATGGACCTTGAAGTGTTCCGTTTTGTCGTTGGCCAGATTTCTCCGGCGCACGGAAAAAATCACCACTTTTTCCGTTTCCTATGTTTAACACATACTGACATCAACTTTGAGGTGAAATTACTCGCTAACCGTAAGAGATCCGACCTTCATTTCAAAAACTCGTTAAAATATACCAATCGGACAACAAAATATGTGAAAATGAGCAAACTCGGAGATTGTCCAAAAATCGGCCAAAAATGGACCCCCCCTTAAGCACCAGATCTCTGAAAGGTGGTGTTCCAAAATCAGAGATTCTCTGCGGCCAACCTTGGTAGGGGTCTTCGTCGGTGAGTTCGTTTGAGGCTCCTGAATTGATTTCCAATCGGACAGCAAGAGGGGTCGGCACTTGCTTCCTTGATGATTTCCAACGGAACAGCAAGCGGGGTCAGCACTTGCTTTCTTGATGATTTCCAATTGAACAGCAAGCGGGGTCAGCACTTGCTTCCTTGATGAGCACTGGATTTGGATGAGTTCTTCCTCACTGGATCTTCGGTTCTTTCTTGTGGCTAGCAGTTGCACGGTAAACGCACCGTATGTGAAGGCTAACGCGCCTTTGTCTGCTTGCAACAAGACTAGACGGTAAACGCACCGTGGTTGAAAGGCAAACGCGCCTTTGTTGCTTGTACTAACTAACAAACTGATAATTTAATGAAAACACCACAATTACAATTAGTACAATTCTGTGCGTTTGAACTAACAGTTACTACAATACTAACGATTAGGTCACAGTACAATCAGATACAGTACAAGTTTACTGTACCAGAGTTGCCAGATGTTTTCCCTTCCTAGGTTATTATTAATATTATTCCAATTTGGAATAATATTACAAACTTTGGTTAAGTTATTGGGACAAGGTCGATACTCTTAACGCCTTTTACACCCTTCTACTCTACTAACTCTTTCTAACTCAATCTCCCTATTTGCTCGTGCTTTGTTACTCTTTATACGTCCCCTTACAGTAGGACGGTCAAACTAATATCACAATAAACTAAGTTACTAGTTATTAACCTAGGGACGGTCTTTGGGTGAGCCCCTGAAAGTCGGACAACGCTTTCGCTCCGACACTCAGTTCAGGGATGCTATGTGAGATAGAATTTGAGGAGTAGCGAAACTGATGGGAGTTGGGAGGTCCTTCCTTACTTATTCCTAATTTGGTCTAGTTTAACACAGTTATACAAGAAGGGTCTTCTGATCTTCTGGACAGGACTCAAAGCAAGAGGGCCGGGGTGACGATTTTGGAAATGCAGGAAGTTGACATTTTAGACTGAAAATGGTGCTTGGGAATCAATGAAAGTTCACTCTGTATAGGATTTTAGGTCTAGCCCAACTTTGATCAGGTTTTGGTCTGTCGCTGTCTCTGCCGCCGTTTACTCTACAAGATCATTCAGTTTCTAATGTACCTTCGCTAGACTGACTCGGACTGATACTGTTCACTGATAATAGCTTCCAACTTGACTAGGTCCTTCTCCGGACAATACTGATACCAACTAATCTGACTGGATCACACTGAATCAAGGCTCTGACTGGGTTCACCGTACTGTAATCAATCTCGGACGCAACTTTCGGCAGGACAGGGCTTCTTTCCGCACCTGAATCAAATGGGTTAAAACCCATTAGTACAAGATTATGGTGCGGGAATCGAACCCAGCAACCATTACTCGTTCTTTTGCTTTCCTGGCCCAAAATGTGCATTTTGGGCCCTATTTGAACTTGTGAATTGACGAAATGACATCAAACCATTGGCTATTGCCTTTTTGACAAAATTAACCGTTCTTAGTAATCTCTTGTCACAAAACAGACCTTCTTGGCCATTTTAGATTACAACTTGTTGATTTTGATTAAACTTGAGGTAATTCTTTGCGCAGACAAAACGATTCGTAATGTTCTCACGTCTGGACCCAAATTAGGTCTTGCTGACTTGCAACTGGATGAAACAATTCTTACAAACGTGTAAACTTCGCTATTCGTACATTATTTGAAAACCTTGCTCGTCTCTATCCTTTTCTTGCACAAACCGGGCCGCCTGGCCCGTCTTAGATTAATACAAACAGATTCTGACAGAAACTCACAGGTTAGCTTGAACAGATTAAATGACCGAACAAAACTTGCATTTCTGGCCTAGTTCTGGCCCAATTTCGTTGATTTACCACGGGAAACAGGCTTGTTTCCCGTGGCCCGCTGCTAATCTTAACGTATACAAAACTTGATGTTTTTAAATGAATTTCTAATGTTGGAAGATGGTCAGATATTTGATGCTTGCTACAATTAACCTAGCTACTGCCTAACTTCCTGAGTACATTAAATTACCAAAACCTACGTAATGCTAACCTATGAATTAATATTGCTGATTATTTAATTAAAGATTCTATGGCTAATCAGTTTTCCTACCTACAGTTGAATAGAAATTAAATTAAGACGCTGCTTTGTGAGTGAGTTTTTGCATATAATTTATTTCAACTATTTTCTTTACCAAAAATGCAAAAACTCACTCACTCATTGTCTCAGCAGCCATTCTACGCAGTCCCTACTTACCGACCTACCGACCTACCGAACTACGTCTACTTCTAAATCTATCTGCCCCTTATCCTAGTGCCCTAACAGGGGACGTGCCGAACCGCTATTCGATCCGGTGCTGGCAACCCCAGCAGCCAGCCGAGTGGCAGTCGCGCGTACTACCACCCTTTCACACGAGCACATAATTGCATTCGTGCAAAACTGGCATATATGTTAAATCCCTACCTCAGCTGTCTGGACCTAAGGTGGATTCTAGAGGCGGTACGACTGCAGGTACTAAACCGGGCCTAAATCCAAGAATTACCTAAACTCTATGAAAACTCACTAACTCTACCTTCGATGAACCATCAAATCTCCATGGCATAACCAACTAATAGTCGTGGTGGCGTAACAATGAATTTAATATAAAATAACACGTACCGACCGTTTCGTACAAAACTCGGACAACAACTGAACTGATGGATCAGATTAGCTGATCAAAGTAGCTAACAGACTAAAGACTGTACAAACAGCAACCATCAATTTTAGTGTTGTTTTTAAGATAAGTTGCAACACTTGGTTTTTTAGTTGATTCTCAACATCCTCCCCTGGATAGAAAAATTTTAGCGCCTGCTAAAATATAAGATGGAGAAGAGATGCTACCGTAATTCAATAGTTGAAAGTTAAAAAGAAATTTCAAAGGTAAACATAGATCTCACACAATTCCCATGAGACCAGTTATGAGGCACGTATCCTGGCACGTTTACCCATGGTTAAAACAAAGAAACCACAAATAGAAGTTAAGAGAAATTAAAGTTAAAAAGGTGGTAGCAAAGTGGAAGTCATAGACAGGCGAAGTATAGCGAAATACAGGGAGAATAAAAATAAACGAAACAATGCAGTAAGTAGTTGCAACCAAATTAAGTATAGCGAAAATAAGTAACCAGAAATAGAAAAGAAAGGGAACGACCCACATAGAAAAGGTAATATACCCAAATACCACTATGACTAGAAAACCACATAAAATAGAAGTACAACAATTACTCACACATTCACTGTACGGTTTCACAAACACACTCGCAACCAAACAAAGTCAAACATACAGCATATCAATTTTCAGAAGACAAACAATACAAAATTTTACGACTATCAATACTATACATAAGAAAATGAAATAGCTAAACTATACACAGTTCACAGAAAACTAGCTAACAAATATAGAACATAGATAGGTTAATTTTCGTTACATCATATATCAAACTACTTTTCAAAAGTCAAAAACTAACCTAACTATTCACAACATTCAATATTCAATATCCTAACTAAGCTATACCACAAAAAATTATCCTATACACGACAAACAAATAATCAATGCATATAAAATGAGGTAAAGACTATTGCAAACACAGAAAATTTCATCTATTGTAAACCATTTTTAACCTAAAATTTTAAAGGTCTAGCGCACGGACCTTCCTCCGCCGCAGAAAAAATAAAGATCACCTGATCTTTCCAAGAAAACAAGAAAAATATGTATACATATAGCTACCAAAATTAAAGCACATACACATATATAGGGGAAAATATAGGGAAGGGGTTACATAACTAGACGAATCAAAGTTTACGAACGAATCATACAGTAAAGTAGATATATAGCAAAAATAACTATACATGGCATAGAAATAAAGCACAACATTATGACTGAAATCAATGGCAAAAATTATAAGGCATAGTACCGGCAAAAATTAAGGCAAAAATGATTAGAAAAACACACAAACAATTATGCATAGAATGAGCAAACAAAATTAAAAGTATATAGTGTCCATAAATTTGCCGCATTGTTGTTGTTGTTGTAGAATTTAAGGTTGAATTTAGGGTGATGGTCTTCTGGTTTCACCGTAGGATGAGTTCAAACCCGTATGAACTCCACTCTGGATCGGAGCTGTATCTTCAGAAGACATCGAATTTAGTTGTCGCTATATCCGTCGTTGTAGTCGATTTAAAAACACCTACATTTATAATATATTGGCTATACAGAGCCGACAATGCAATCAAAAGATAGGAAAGATAAGAAATGCTAGAAGCGAAAGCTAAAGTAGAAGAGCTCTAGAAAGAGAAATCTTTGAGAAGAGAAAGAGAAAATAGAATAAAATGTCATTTTATACAGATTGACTAGTAATTCACTCAGAATAGACTAAGAAATTTCTAGAGATTTCGAGAAATTTCTATTCTAGAAAAGTTGCAACACTTGGTTTTTTAGTTGATTCTCAACATATAAATTAACAAAATTTTGATGAACACGAATTTAAGTAAAAATTATATACTTTTGTAGAGCTTGAAAAGCTGACTATTTTTTGTGCTTACAGCACCAAAAAATATTAAGTAATTAATGAGAAAAACACAATTAAAGTTTGCTTTCACATATGCGTAATTTTCACATGCAATGTGTTAACTGAACTGCACATGTGTTAAATTGCTACATTGCTTTTTTATATAGGCTAGCTTGAACTCGTTCTAATTGTAACCCGTGTAGCTCAATGGATGAGCACTGGACCTACTAATCCAGAGGATCTGAGTTCGAATCTCAGCACGGGTCTACTTCTTTTCTTTTAGCTTGGCTCGTCTTTTGGCCTCTGACATGGGGAGTTAAGTGATTACGGTAACGACCGTGAGCCCATGATAAGTCTAGGCCAAGACCATTAATATCCCTATCCTGACTAGATCTAACTATTTCCCAATTATTAAAAGCGCCAGATAGTTAATACAACAAGACTGCAACCATTTTCCTACCTAGAACTAATTAAACTACCAGTCCGCTAATCGGACGTTTGTTATGAGACTTTTAATTGTGACAAATTTCTACCTATTTTATGCATTATCTTCAGTTCTAACCCGGTTAGTGCTGGATTTCATGGTTGCGGCTCATCCGTCCCCTAATCGCAGGGCAATCTACACGGATGACCGGAAATCCGACAGATCTGCAGACCTAATAGGGGGTCCCCGTGACCCTAGGCTGCAGAATCTGCCCTAACCGTCAAACAGAATAATGTTAAACAAAATTTCACCTTGCATTCACTCAGAAACTGGCAATTTTACGTCAGACACGCGTCTAAGTTTGAACCGAAATAAATCCCCTAATTAGTTGCGATTAGGGGCCAAATTGCTACTCAATTTGGCCCAGTTCCTGCCTAATATCTGAGCAATTACACGTTCATTCTGGCATTTCCAAGACCCTTATCAAACAAAGGGAGTTTACATGGTCTGCCCTCAATCACGCTCACAGTCACACAATTTTGGTTCAGAATTCACATTTGAAGAGGGGGCTAAACTTGGAACCTCATAACCCATAAGGAATTTACCCAAGAAGCCAATTACGTAAATTTAGGGTTCACGTTCACACAATTATGAGCACAATCACACCAATAACAACACAGACGACTACACATTATAATAGAAATCCTAACACTTTCCTACCTAAATCTACCTAAATCTACCTATTCTTTGTATGCACATTTTGTTGTAGTTTTGGAATTAACGGGTCTCCGTCTGGAGCCCAAAGTTTGTGAGTTTGTGACTTTAATAAAGGCTATAAACTTTAGAACTTTGAAAGTTTTGCTGGAAAGCTAAACGAGTAATAATTGCTCGGCAATTATTACTAAACAATAATAACCAATTCCGCTAAGGGCAGCCTGATTAAATTAACTTTGGGGAAGCCGGCCATTCCCCTCAAAAATACTGAATAATTAGCAATTAACGCTGTTTCTGAGTTTTAAATCCTATTAGTTTTAGGTAGCCGACCTACACAAATAACATAGCACAATTACAGACAATAGTTTTAACTTCAGTAGTGCCTAACTGTACGAATATGGCCGGCAATTCCTAATTGCCGGCTGTGGGGAGAATTATTCCCTAGACTTAACTCAGTTCAGAACACGAGGTCGTAACCAAGGGACCTCCTATCTCAACTTAAGGGTGGGTCCCCACTCAAAATCCCTTCATTACTAAATAACCCCAAAGAATGTGAAAAAGTAAAAATGACTGGCCACGAGGGCTCACTTGATAAAAATGAAAATAACATTACTGGCCACGAGGGCTCGCTGATAAAAATGAAAAACTGGCCACGAGGGCTCACTGATTAAAAAGATAAAAAAGAACTGGCCACAAGGGCTCGCTGATGAAAATGAAAATATCATTACTGGCCACGAGGGCTCACTGATAAAAATGAAAAACTGGCCACGAGGGCTCGCTAATTTTGAATTAATAATGAGCCAAAAAGGGCTATATTAAAATTAAAGGCCCGAATGTAAAGTTGGAAGTGTATGGACGACCAAACTTTACGGGTGGAAACTGTGCGCGTATGGAAACGACGAACCTGGAGGAGACTTATGTTCCAGTCGACCTGGGCAGATCTCGCCAAGAAATTAGATAAGCCTAACAAACTACTAACCGAGCCGACTAAAGGGACAAAAGACTACCTTACTACTGGACTACTAAAGAAACTTTGATTAAATTAAATACATACTCAGTAAATAATTAGCCTACCTAGACTTGGAAGTACCTCAGAGTCCTACCTACCGACTATACAATTCTAATAAAAACCTAACTAAAACTCCCTAATGGCTCAGCTACTGAGACCACATTTAATAAGAAGCAGACAACGGGAGAGACTCCCGAAAACTACGCAGCACTATAAATTTTGACATTTAAACATTCATCAATAAAGATACAAAAACAGAGAAAATTTAGACCGAACAAACACTCAAGAAAATTAACTACGCCTAACAGGACATGAATAAAATTTCGATACAGCTTACAAAACAGTTTACGCAAACAAACCAAATCCCACCACTTATTTAAACCCTTCAAAAGTTATTACCTCAGAAAACTTCCCTAACTACTAATAAATTTAGGTCGACCCACGAGGTCGCCTCGGAGTCAAAAGTGAGAAAAGAAACTAAATCAATAACTTACTAATACCCCAGGATAGGCTTCCCAAAATTGAAAGGCAAGGCTAGGCACACACGTTAAAATAAACGGCCGCACGCTAAGATGAAGAAAGACAAGACTGACTGGTTTTTAAAGTGAAGGCTGAGAGAGATGCCTAGTGAATTTTGATTGGATGAATTTGAGACCCTCTTGCAAACTGGATGCTCAGCGAGCATCCAGAGAAACTTCAAAGGACAGACAGCGCCACCTAGTCGCTAAGTGGGCTGACTAAACCATAACGCATTTAAACATAGCAAACATTAAATTTCACCCCAATTTCAATACAAATTCACAATTTCACATTAAAATTATCACTCTTACTAAAATCTCACATTCGCATAAACTCACTAAAACACACACACATCATCCTCACACATTACATCTCCCCAGGGCTTACCGCCCGAGCTCCCGCGAGGGACACATAAACCAAAAGAAGGAGAAAATTTACCCAAAAGTGAAAATTTTTAACTGAATTTTGGTAAATGGGTCTCAGCACACTAGTAAAACAAAACACAAGAAAGGATTACAAAAATACTAAACTAGACTAAACTTGACCAACTAAAGAACATAACAAAAATGACATGGCGTCAAAAGACTAGTGAAGACCAGCCATAAAAACACGCATGGGTAACTGCCAAATTAATGCCACGGGACGGTGCGTGAATGGGCGACCCCTGATCCACCAGCCGCAGCGGCGGGGATCTCGTACCTGTATTACCAGAAAACCAAATAAACAAAATAAGAACCGAAATGTCAGCTTCGTCTGGGTCTTTTCAAACTAGGGTACGGAGGTAGCCTCCCGCCAAACTTAGGATGCGCCATCTCCAGCTGGGTGGGTGGAGGGGCCTAGCCTCGCATCGCTAACTCAGTTCCCTGCGGATCTCCTGCAAAATTAGAAAGACGAAAGATAATTAATAAAATAATTTAGAGGAATAGGTAATGAAATGAATTTAATCCCAGTGTTTCACGTGTAAGTAGGAGTGAGTTTGTGGAATCTTTAAGTAAAATATAAGTATTAAATTAAATTAAAAGAGTTACAAAGTAACCCTAAACATGCTTAAGCATGTATAAAAAGGACCAAAAGGGTACGGAGAGTCCCCAAGTACCCTCGTGGTACTTATGAAAATAAAGTAAATTAAATTAGGAGGGGGTTAAAATGGAGTCTTAGAGTTACTAAAAACGCGAAACACTGGTTAAAATATTAGTAGAAAGTCCCTTAAAATAAGAATTTTGGAGAAGATCCTCCCAACCGCGCATGCAGGCCTTAAAACAGAGTGGGGGCATATAATTCGGGAACTACTTTGGCGCTCTGGAGTGGGAAACAAAACTGACATTTTACCAAGAAAATTTTTAAGAAAACCAAATAACAGGTACTAAAAATGGACAGGAACCGTTGGGACAACTAAAAGACATAGGTAGAAATAATTTTGATAAAAATGTGGCGGCAGTAAAGGGTGCAAATAGGGACATGGCTGGTGCGTCACGCATCTTCCGACGTTGCGTCAGGTTACAGAATAAACATTAAGAAACACAAAACCCGCAATCAAACCCGTTAATAAAATGCGAAAAGAAGAACTTCAAGAAAAGAATAAACCCGGTTTTAGTAAAACTTTTGAACATGACTTTGGTTAAATAATTAAAGCAGACAAAATACGAATATGGCATGTAAAACTATACAACGAATCACATATAAAAGGCAAAATTATGCATAGAACACAGTCAAAATCACTACAAAATACACGGAATTTGGTTAATTTTTAAGATAAAGCTCCTGGAAAATGGTAAAATGTTAAGTAAATGGTTAGAAATTCTAATGTTTTAAATAAGAAAACTCAAGAAAATGGTAAAATGTAAGTAGGTATATAAAGAAACTCTAAAATTTAGAATAAGGCTCGGAAAAAGATTAGGTTTTTAAATGTTAAGAATACCACAAAATTACGACACAAAAAATTAAAAAAAGGCAAACTTCTATACTTAAAGCAAAAATAAACTAGTTTAAAGTCCCCAATTAAAAATCGTCTTCATTAGGAATCGTCTTCATCGGGAATAGATCTATATACAGTAGAGTATCGAATAGATCTATATACAGTAGAGTATATAATAGAGTATATACATCTATATCGCTGGAATGGCACGGATCAAGGATAAGGCATAGTTTGAGCAAATCGTCTTCATCGGGTAGTCAGAATCAGGGTCAAAATTCTGGGAAAAAGTCATCATAGGGTCGTCTTCATAATTGAGCAATCAGATCAGGAATAGTAGTCCAAATAGAGGTAGGCAAATCAGGAATAATAGTCCAAATAGAGGTAGGCAATAATTGAGGTTCAGGTCAGTAAAATGGCAATGATGGTAAGTGAAATGGCATAGTATATGATAGTAAATAACACCGCCGCTGGAATGATGGATTGATAGAATGATATGATATGATATGAGACCTCCGCCGTTGATATGATACTTCCGCCGTCATAATGATACCTCCGCCGCTGATATGATACATCCGCCGTCACAATGATACCTCCGCCGATAGTGATAGGAAAGGGATATAAGCTACAACTACACCGTCGCGGTAAGTTGAGCTAACGACGCAAAGTTACACCAGTCGCTGGTAGTAACCGGGGGGGGTAGGGGAATGGTTTAGAAACGGTTCCAAACCGGGCTTTGGCGATCAATTGGGAGGCGGGAAGCTGCACGATGAGGGGCGGAAGGGTCAAAAATAGCGACGCAGATACACGGACTGTAGACATTATTCTCCTGTCCGGGCGGTGCCAATCCATCAATGTACTCTCCCGTGCGATTCACCGGCATGCGCAGCGCAGCCGCTCGCAATTCCGTCGGCGGATTATCCACCGCAAAGAATGGCGGAGCCATTCGTCCATTCCTCCAATTCTGTCGTGCGTGTTCAATCCGTCGCCGGATGACCTGAATAAATGCGTCATACTCCGCCTGTGGAAGCGGAGTCCGAGATTGCCAGTCCGAATAAAAGTCCTGAGGTCCTCCCTGGGTAAACCAGAGAAGGATCACGGTCCAATAGGTGCCATGAATGGACGCGCCGCTAAACCATACCTCACGTCGGAACCACTGGTCAAACTGTTCACCGTGGAGGTCCTCCACTCCACGCACGATGACTTGTGCCGGCAGGGCCGGACGAAAGCCCCAAAACGTCTCGCCCGAGGCTTCGCCGTAGAGAGCCGCTGGATGACGCAACATGTATTCGCGGAGTTCCTCCGACTGGTAGAAAGTATCCCAATGAATGCGGCACATAGTTCGCACCTGATAGCCGCCTTGCCACGAATCAACAGCAAAGGAATACGGTTCCACCTCCAGGCGGTGTCGCACCCCCAGCTTGATCTCAGTGCCCGGACGATTTGGGTCAAGGGTAATATAGCGTAGCGCCTCCGCATGGCACGCAAAGTCACTCTTTCGATGTTGATAGATATATTCGGGCATAGGAAAGACAATACCAGGTTCCTGAGCTGTACGCAGCCCACCTTCAACGGCGTGCATGTACGAGTTCTGACAGTGTTGACGAAAATACGGAACCAAGAATTCCCGTGAATCCACGGCACGAACGCCCTGCATAGGTGGTTGGTACCAGTACCAGAAAGCTCTCCGCACCGCTTCCATTCGGTCCAGTTCCTGGACTGCAGCACAATACACATCTCGGAAGCCCCGCGAAGCTGGTCGAGAGAAAACATGCGCATAAGGTGTTAGTTCCGGGACACATCGACGGAGCAGCTCCGCATGACCCCACACAGCGGAGGTCACTACTTTAAAAATCTCGACCTCTGGCTCTGGGTCCTCATACGGAGAACGGTCGATCTTCTTGAATTTCCAAGTTACAATAAACCCGGAGCGATCTGTCGTGCGCCGGTCGCCGGTCTCAAAGTACTGATACATATCCGGGTGGTCTTCACGGAACGTCTGTTTCAATTGGTTCAATAGCTCCATAGTCATAGTCACCGGTGTTTGGCTCACATTAACAAACCATTGCAGCACCACCTGGCGAAAGGCAACCAGTGCCGGATGAGGCGTTTCTCTGCCTACGGCCACTGGAAGCTGCTGTCCCTGCCATCTACCCCAAAAATCTTGCCAATAAACTGCTGGAGCCGGGGTTGCAAGATGGCCAACCTGTTCCGGGTATGGCTGATGCAACTGGAATGGTGGATAAACCGGCTCGCTATGATCATGTAATAAATTCTTGCCGAACTGGTCGCGTTTCGCGATGATGTGCTGCTCATGAAGGATTTCTCGGAATGATGGAAAACTCCCTGCCGTTCGCTTACGTTGCGCTTCCTTAACCTGTTAATAAGTAGCGGGAACCCCAAAGGGAGGCAGTGGCGTCGACTTCCTTTTGCGCGATGGCTCCTCAGGGTAAACCCGGGCCTGGCGCTGCTGACTAGATGATCGTGAACGGTAAGAACTATACCGGTCGTCGTCGCGACGTCTAGACTCCACCGGGGCGGAAGCTGGTTTCCAATTGTAAGATGCCCGCCAGTACAAGCTAGCACCCGGCCGCTGATCGTCAGGGATCTGGGGTCCCTGGCCATCGCTGTCCGTGGTGAGAAAACCGATCCATGCGCTCTTGAAGGTAGGACGCCCTCGGCCTTTGAACTGGGGTCCTTGAGATTGGGTAGGCCGCAGCGGCCTCCATTCCTGGGAGCTAGTGGATGGTCTTTGATCCCTCTCGTCTCGTCGGTTTCGGTCTCTAGACCGACAATCATGTCCCAAGTCATCTCGACAGGTATGGTAGTCGGAACCACGTGAATCTGACCGATCTCTTCTCTGATACCCTGCATCTCGTGATGCCGACGCACCATAGTCATCGCCCAGGGTTCCTCGACCGTCACGGTCTTGTGCCCATTTCTTGGGTGGTGGCACTGCATAACCCGATGCCCGCGATGATGTAGAGCTATCCCGTCTGTCCTCCCGTCTAGAGGGTAGGGGCCCGGTCGGAGGCGCTCCGAACCGTGGTGGATAAGTGGACGAAGCCGTAGTCACCGGCGTTGGGCGAGCCGTACCTTGAGATGGAACAGGTCGAAAAATTGGGACCGGTGGAATAGGTGGAGCCAACATGACCGGAGCAGCTGAAGGTGTAGTTGCTACCAGCGCAGCCATATGCTGCGTCTGTGGTCTAGGAGCATAGTTAGTACGCACACCCCATGGAACTGCAGCGGACAAAGACATAGGCATGCCAGCAGCACGGGATCCCCGATAAATGTGACCTCGCTGTTGTAGCGTAGGCCCTGGGGGAAGCATCAGAACGTCCAGTTCGTCGCGAACTCGCTCGGCCTCCTGCTGGACTTCAGGAGCCAGCACCAAAGTCATCGTCACCTGACTGAAATATTCATCCCCCGGTATTAAGGGGTTGACCGTAGCCACTAGATGTAAAGGTGACAGGTGGACCACGTTATTGGCGTCGCGCCATATCATAACCTGACGAAACCACGGCAGCCCAGGCATGTACGCCTCGACAACCTGCCAATGCACTGGCATCCCTTGTTCAATGGCGATCAGGTAGGCGGACGGGTCAAATCCCGCCGCTGTACGATCCAACATAGGCGCGACAATGAATTGGCGAACCTGGGTCGTCCCGGTTCGGCGCGTTTCTGCAGTTTGTCGCGTGTCCATCACCGCCACATGTTCCGGTACTATGAATCTGTCATGAGGACCCGTAGGTTGTGGGTTAGGTGTCGGAGTCAGATGGTACATGGCCACAGGATTGAAAACATGGCGAGAAGGTCCAATGCGGCCATTAGCCGTCAAGTGAGTCAGTGCCTGCACGAAATGACTGAACATAGGCCACACTTGAGGGGATATAGTTTCATAGATTGCTGGAGTCAATCCGATCTGATGTAAAACTTCTGCGGATGGCATCAATTGTAGAAGCGGTTGTTCTAAGCCGCTTGGTTGCTGAATCTGTTGAACCTCCATAGGAGCAGCTCCTTGGGGTGCGGCCATGGCTTGGGCCCGCAGACCCGAGGGTCCGGCGGTGGGTGCCGCCACCGTGACTGGGACAGCTTGAATTCCTGGCGGAGCCAGAACCTGAGTTAGGCCTGGCGGTGCCGTCGCGGCTGAAGCCTTGGCCCGCTCCTCTCGCTGCACTATCCGCACTGCTTCCATTATGCTTGGGTCAACATCCAGCAGATCCATCGGATCCTGGATATGTGGAAAGCACTTCATAAGTTCCCGCAGTTCCCGCTCCTCTTCAGATGAAACCGCCCGGTGTCTTTTGGGTGGTGTTGCGTCCGCTTCACGGGCTTGTTGGGAGGTAGAGGGCGTCACGCCCTCTAGCCGATCCTGTCGCTCCTGTTGTCTTAGATACTCGTCCGGAATAGGTGGCATATACTCCTGATCTGGATGTGCCCATACCGGGCCAGGTTGGGGCTGCGGCTGAGCTTGAGCTCTTCTATACATTTCCGCTGGATCTCTCCATGTTGGCAAAGGCTTCGCGCCGAACCGGCTCTCAGCAGTCACTGCTGGCTGGCTACGGGTTTTAGACGCGTCTGACTGTGACCGGTCTCGCTGTTGCTGACGAGACGTAGGTGGGGCGGACTGTTCGTAATACCGTTTATTGGTATACACCCGCTGTGGGGGTCGAGATCTAGGAGGAGAATCTGGTAACTTCAGAAATTCCGGTGACGTCTGCCGCTGCCTGGAGTCACGTCGCGTGTCTCGTTGCTGACTGGTACTAGGTTGGTCCAATGGCGGTGGACGCGGAGGTCCCCGCTGTCGCGAGACTGGTGGTTTATGTGGAACAATTTGTACTTCCTTGTGCTTACCGTCGCGGTCAGGCACCACCAAAGCAGCCGAGGCTGGGGTTTCACCCTCCTCCGGGAAACCTTCACCGTCCGATGGAATATAGTCCTGTACCCTCCGGGCTCCCGCCGCATTCAACTGTTCCACTAACTCCGCATTTGGTTGCAATTCCACCTGATCTTGTGGTCTATCAGGGTCCATAGCATGATATCTGCCGTCTTGCGAAACCCTCACCCGACGCCAGTCGATGGCCGGTAGGACACGTGGTTGGAAGCGCCATCTGGTCCACGCTCGCATAAACACCAAAAATCGTTGATAGATGGCTTCCCGCAGCGGGTGGGCCACATTGACATTTGGTCCCATGTGGAAGCTGAACGACCACAAAGGCCGCTGCCTTGGTAGATCCGCGTCAGGAACGTCATCCGTAGGTAGCAGGCGTTCATGAATCATCTGTTGAAATTGTTCCTGATCTGAGGTTGGACGACCCTGGAGGGGTGTCATATTCCGTACACCCGCATGAGGCCCATGACCTTTCCTTCGCTCGTGTTCCAATGCCGCTTCCACCTCCGGGCCATAGGCGTTATGCAGTGTAGACAACTGCGCCGCCAGTTCACTGTCCCGTGCATTCAATAACTCCCGAACAAGCCGCAGTATATGATAGGTGGCGTCCACATCGGCTAGTGCGTAGCGCACATACCCTTCGTGGGGCACTACCGGAATACCCTTAGTGCAACAGCGCTTCAACTTTGGGTTAGGAACAGAACACATACCTGCCATCCTTCGCAACCCAGCTCCTGTGCCATTGATAAACCCATAACGGTCTCGCACATATGGGTCCGGTGGTCGCAAATCAGTCTGGTAATTCAAATCACGATACTGGCTAGAACGTCGCAGATTCCAAGCATGAATCCAATATTCCTGGACCTCGACCAGTCGGTGTTCCAGGCCCTGAAGGCCGTAGGCCCGAGCCAACCGTAAGGCATCAGCTTTGATGTCCACCGAGGCCCAACGGGCTTGCAAACTAGCATCCGTTAATAGCTCCAGCAGCTGGAGAAACGGACCGAAATCCTTTAGCTGTGCCAAAATATACGCTACCATGATCACGAAGGTCACCGGTCGCCGATACCCAGAGACTTGGCCTACAGGGCCCATGAACTGTAGCATAGTGATCGTTCCATCCTGTGGGACTGCAAACTGGATGTCATTACCCCCTTCTACGTCAAAAGCCACCAGGGGGGCGTCACCTAAGAGAGTAATCAAGTCCGGTAAATAATAGAGGAAGCGACCCAGTGAGTCGATCACAAAGGTGTTTTCGTCGTCGTTATCGTGTAAGCGGATCTCGGCAAAATTTGGACGAGGAGTCGGCAACCCCGTCAGTTGTTCCGTCAGCATAGCTCCCAAAGCTAGGGCTGCTGTTTCGTACTCTTCCCCTAGTGCCTCAACGCCGAACTGGCGATGGCGTAGTAAAGCGTCCGTGTACACCTGCAAGTGGACCTCGAGTCGCTCGTAGTCCTCCCTACGGAACGGGTCCAATCGGTCCAACTCCGTGGCTATAGGGCGAAGGCGCGGGACTGGAGGGACCACACCTGCTTGAGCCGGTGGGACCATATAGCCCCCTGCGATGGCGGCCTTGGCCACAACGGCAACTGCCTGGTCAATATCCATACCTTCTTGATGTTGCGGCTGTTGTTGGGCCCCTACTGGTGCCGCATCGCCCTGAACTTCCTCCAGCACCTGGATATCATCGGAGGCCGTATCAGCCTCTCCCTGAGCCGGCTGATTTTCATCTGAAAATAAATCCTCTGACTCTTTTTCCTCGTCCGACACATCTTCATAATCGGCACCGGCCCGTGCTCTAGCGTCGCGCTCGAGCTGAGAAGAGGTCTCCTCCTTGTCTGAAGTCTCCATCTGAGCTGGTGACGTGGCTGGTTGTTGCCCTTCCTGTTGTAAGGCCGACGAGGCCGCGAGTCCTAAGAGGTTGAGCCCCTCAGGGACCGTCGCGGTTCTGAGCAGAGGACTGGGATTGATCATAGGGTCTAGTAAATTCTGAATAGATCGGCTGGCACTGATCGCGGCCTGGCTCGGGCCAGGCTGGGTTTCACTCACTGGAGGAGATGGGGGAGTAGGTAGAATAGACTGATCGCCAGGGTCGGATAATACTGATGCTGGGCTGGGTAAGCCGGGGGTACCGGCTCGCTTCAAGAGAACCTTCACTTGTTGTGAATCCGCGTCAGCGGACCCCTGGTCGCCAGTGGGCACCTGTTGGTCTGCCTCGCCACCAGCCGTGCCAGTCGCTGGCAGGTCTGATGCACGAGTCGTCGAGATTCCTAGAATGCCCGTAACGTCAAAGCTCTGTTGCTGCTGGCCGTCGCCAGACCCTGCGGTCGCCGCCGGTCCTTGACTCGGACCGGGCTGCTGATCCATTTCCTCCTCGGGAGGTTTCTCTTCCTCTGGTCTGTCCATAAGGGTCACTACGTCCCAAAATCGTTGGTTCGGGATCGGGTACTCGTCCAAATCGTTGAGATCGCCGGGGTCTCTTGGAATAGGAGATTGCCTTTCTGGAAAGTCCTTCTGAACCCGGAAGGCAAATTGATTGCCCATAAACTAGGGGCAGTCAGATAGATCAAGGTAGCGTAAGTTACTCTAGTAATCGCAAACAGTTAGTTTGTAAGTAATCGTCCGATATGAAATGAGGTGATTCCGAGTAGTAATCACCACGTTATTCTTCCAATAGAATCAGGCACCAATCGTAATATAGCAGATCGAATCGCACACACAAATTAACTCTGAAATCATAAAAGCAGCACACGGTTAACATGTGGCAAAGCAAGCATTGGCCTAGACTAATGACCCTATCTTCAGTGGACCAGGCAGATGAGCACAACAAGGTAGCCTTATTGTGACCATCCCACAACCATATTCTGTAAGAAAAATCCCCATGACATAGCTTCCAGCTGACAGGCTCATATGCCCGTCCACTGAAATCCCCCAACCAAGCAATCACGCAGGCACTAGAATCTAAAATAAGCCTCAGAAAAAGTGCAAAAACTAACAGAAAGTGAAAGCATGATAGGTGTGATAGAAAAAGATAGAAAAAGGAAAAGAAAAACTACACACACAAGAGAGGGTGACCTACCTATAGTTAGCCTACGTAAAGGGAGAAAGGCACTGCACACACACACACACAGGTCAAAAACACACATACACACACGCACCCAGTGTATACACTAATGCATACACTATATAGACAGAAAGATATGATAGGGCCCCCTTAGCAATTTACAACGAAAGACAATCCCTTTGAGTTTAAAAGAAAACCCCCATAGGTAAATTTGAAAGTAAAATTAAGAGTAAAAGAATCCCCCTGTTAGGGTAAGTAAGAGAAAGAAAAGAAAACTTATGGCCCGATTTCACAGCCATAAATTTAAGGAATTAGAAAACTAGATAGGGAAAAGTAAACCCCATTTTACACCGAAACTAATTAATCGTAAAGGGGGCCCCATAATAAATTTAAACCCTACCCTATCCCAAGGGTTATGGAACACGAATGGTGCCAACACTAAATGTTAGAGTTAAAACCCTAGGTAATACGAAAAGAAGACGTCTTCTAAAAGAAAAATAAACACGCATTATTATACAAGTGCAAGGGCCCTTGCGTTTCACAAGGCCTATTACGGAAACTAGTGCTGCAATTCATGTACACTGTAGGTTGCCTACAGTGTCACTACTGGCAATTTGACTGGGGCATCCTGAAAAGGCTTCAATCTGTTGATGTTAACCACCACCGGGTCGCTTAACCCGTTAGTGCGAGCAATACGATAATTCGTTACAGAAATCTTGTCCAATACCCGATAAGGTCCCTCGTATTTAGGCCGTAACTTCTTACTCAAACCTGTAGGTACATTCTTGTTCTCAATATTAAGCATAACCAGGGTACCTGGCTTATACTCAACCGGTGAAGCTTTCAAGTCGTACCTTTCTTTGTTAACCAATGCCGCCTCTTGCAAGGCTTCATGCGCCAACTGCCAAGCTTCGTTCATCCGAGCCAGTAGCTGGCTACGTGCGTCGCTATAATTCTGGGTGGTACCTTCCTCACCAGGAAGCTGAAAGAAATTATCCAATGGATATCGGTAGTCTCTACCTGTCATCAAGAAGTGAGGTGTCTCCTTCGTGGCACTGTGAATCGTTGCTCTGTAGATGGACAGTCCCCACGGTAAATAGTCGTCCCAATCGGACTGAAAACAATTCACGTACTTGGCTACCAGGCTACGTATTGTCCGGTTGAAGCGTTCCACTACACCGTTCGTTTGAGGGTGATATGCAGTAGTTCTGAGTCGCTCAGAGCCGCTAGCATCCACCAAGGCTCTTAAGAAAACGGACATAAAGTTCGGTCCCTGGTCTGTCAAGACCCGGGCAGGGACGCCCCACCGGGCTACAAAGCCATTAAAATACCAGTACGCAGTAGTTTCCGCCCGTTCATTGGGCATAGCAAAAGCCTCCGCGTAGCGCGTGAGATAATCGACTATACACAATACACATGTATTACCTCTGTTGGTCTCCTTCTGTGTGAAGTGCATCACATCCATAGCCACGACGTCTAACGGTCGGCGGACCACTACCGTATTCTGCATTGTAGCCTGATGTCTACGTGGCCCTTGATTAAATTTCGCACAGGGCTTACACTGCGCAATGAAATCCTCTAGGTCTTGAGACATGCGGGGCCACCAATACTTTGTTTCCAGGCTGGCCATTGCATTTTGGTGGGCCCGATGACCACCCGTCGTGAAATCAGAGTGAACCTCCTGCAAGAGCTGCTCTCGCTGGACCTTAGGCACTACCACAGTAGGGAAGGGTAGCCCTCTACGCTCTGCATGTTTATTCAGGTGCCAACGATATAACACCCCATCTCTAATGAAAAATGTAGACCGCAACTTCTTTACCTCTTGTGCTTCCTGTCGGTTAGTTGGCAGCCTTTTCTGTTCCAGGAAATCCAATAAAATCGCAAATTCCTCTTCGTCGCGAAGTTCTCGTTTCCAAGTAAGCAGGGTAGGAGGCGCGGGAAGTGCCGCCGTCAAGGCGCACACTTCTGGTGGATACATAGCCGCTGTTGCTTCGTGTTCGCTATCTTCAGGCTCATCAATTGGATCCAATCTTGACAGGCAATCAGGACCCACATTCTCACGCCCCGGCCGATATTCCACCGTAAAATCAAATTCTAACATACTAAGAGCAAACTTAGCAAGCTTACCTTGACCCAGAGCCTTGATATTATTCAACAGGTCTCTGACTGCTTGATGGTCAGTTCGGAGAACAAACTGTTTGCACGACAGGTAGTGTCTAAATTTCTGACAACCCCATAGAGCCGCAAAAGCTTCCATCTCCGTCGCGGAGTAACCCTTCTCGCCTTGAGTCAGGGTCCTGCTAGCATAAGCAACTGGCCGCTCTCGTAGCACCCGTGGTCCATTGGGTTTATCCGCGCTACGCGGCACCGAAAACTGTTGTTCCAAAATAGCACCAAAACCCCGCTTACTGGCATCTGATGACACGTAAAAAGTTTTATCAAAATCGGGAAAAGCTAGTACTGGAGCTTGAGTCAAGTGCCGTTTCAGCTCCTCAAAAGCATGTTGACAGGCTTCAGACCACACAAATGGCACCCCTTTCTTCAATAAATCCGTTAGAGGGGCAGCCACCTTAGCATAATTAAGTACAAACCGCCGATAATAACCGCACATTCCTAGGAAAGATCGAATACCCTTCACGTCCTTTGGTGGCTTAAGCTGAGACACAGCCTTAACCTTATCCGGGTCTACGCTGATGCCGTTACGGCCCACGTAGTGGCCCAAGAAGGGAACTGATTCACGAGCAAAACAACATTTCTTGAGCTTGATGCGTAATCCGTTGTCGCGCAGGCGAGTCAGGGTCGACCTGATCATCGTCAAGTGGGCTTCCTGATCTGCAGATGGAATCAAGACATCGTCAATATATACAGGTAAGTCCGTCAAAACCTTTTCCATTAGACGTTGGAATGTTGCGGGAGCGTTACACAACCCGAACGGCATGACATTCATGTGGAAGAGGCCCATATGGGACACGAAGGCCGTTTTCTCCCTATGTTCTGGGTAGACCTCAACCTGCCAGTACCCAGCCGCTAGATCAATAGTCGAGAAGATCACTGCCCCTTGGAGTTGATCCAATATCTCGTCGATTTTGGGCAACGGGTAATTATCCTTCTTCGTAATTTTGTTTAGCCGTCGATAATCAATGACTAAACGTGTGGTCCCGTCCTTCTTGCCGACCAAGATACACGGGGAAGACCAAGGACTAGTAGAAGGGGAGCAGACCCCTTCATCCAGCATTGCCCGTATATGCTTCTCAATTTCCGCTTTATCCTTGGGGTTATACCGATAAGATCTACCTTTAACTGGCCCTTCCTTACCAGTATCAATCACATGTTGGTCCACTTTGGTCCGACCCGGGTTGCCCGGTCTGGCAACCACATCATAAAATTCGACCAATATATCCCTTAATTCCGCTTTGCCCGCGTCGTCAAGGAACATAGAATCGAAATCCACGTTCTCGTCAATAAATTGTTGGCGCTCCTCTAATGAGGGCATAGGTTGTGACGTCATTTCGTCCGCGGAATAATGCATATCATTAAAGGCCTGAAGGCCTTTTTCCGTCAATGCCGGAGGTTCCTCGTAACCCCAATTCTGGTCAGCCTCGGCGACGCACACTGTGGGGTCGACCCACCTTGGAACTGGTATCGGATTACCCACACTATTAACCATAGGTACCGTATCGCCTGGATGATAAGGTTCCAATTGCTCGACCTCCTCGAGGGCGTGACGCAACTCTTTCTCGTTTAGGCGGGTGGCTGGATGGGTCGCCCAACTAGCCAGATGGGGGTGCGCTTGTGCAAAATTAACTCCTAATTCAGCAGCATACCGAAACCCTTGACGTTCCGTGACCGTAGTAACCGGTTCCGCCTGGCCGAGGGGTAGCCCCTTTGGCAATTGAGCTGTTCGGTCCAGAGGATTATAAACCTTGATGTAGTTGACCTGAGAGGATACTTCCAAGACTCCAGGCACTGGGTAGACTTCATAGTCCTCCAGGACTTCTTCAGATGGTTCAAACACGACTGCCTGATTGATAGCTGGTTTTACAGCCCCACCAAGCCAACAACGAACCGGGACCATAACTTCCGATCTAGGAGGGAGTTTGCATGTTTCCCGCATACAATAATATACCGTACAGGACACCGCTATACTGAAACGATTAGCTAAGGCCTGCAGGTCGCCTGGGGTCAGCAAGGGTACCTTCTTCCTGTCGCACAAAAGAAGGTGCTGATGAGGGAAGATCACCCAGTTATGGTCTGCCTGGAAGTCATAACCAATGATAAAGTCTTGTTGTAGACTATTGGTAACATTAAAAGTGTATTCGTACTGAACGCCATGCAATTTGAAGGCAATCTTAGTGGTACCCAATATAGCTAGGCTCCGGTCGTCGGCAGCCGTAGCCACCTCCGTAGCTTTCGTCTCGTCCAGATGTAGACGTTTGTTGCTATTAAGTTGATCGAAGAAATGCTTGGACATCAAACAAATGTTGGCCCCTGTGTCCAGCAGGGCTAATGTCTTGATGCCTCGGACTTCCACAATCACATACGGACTTTTCTTCAAGGCGATATGAGTACACTGCGAGACAAAGAAGGGGGCCGTCCCATTCAGGACCGAGAGGACCGCTCGGTTTAGGTGCTTAGTCTGCGCTGTGGGTTGCCCACTATCTTCCTCGTTGTCACTGGCTTCTACGTCTAGGTTAAACTCGACTCGTTGAGCTGGGCTAAGGGCAGCCCGCAGTTGTTGTTCTAAGTCCCAGATTCCGTACTTGTCCCCTAGATCAGTAGAAGTCACTTCTTGCTGGTCTACTGTGGCCGTATCACGTTCGACTAGGTTTCCAGCCGGAGCGGTCGCTCCTGAGTTTGTTACAACCTCGTCCTGTTGTATTACTGGAGCGTCTTCCCTATTAGTGGAAGTCTCTTCCTGTGTCACGGGTACCGGTTCCTCATCTACCGGTGTACTATCCAGCACAATAATCTCATTCGGGTCGTTTAAGCGAATGCCCCGTCTACCCTTACGGGGTTGCGGCGGGTCCTCCGACCAGATAGGCTGGTCTGGTTCGCGAAGGGTTCCCTTCTGTTGAAGTTCTAGGGTCCGTTCATAGTCCTTCTGCACGAATTCAGCCAATAATTGTTCAAAGCTCTGGGTGGACTGCTGGACCTGGTCCGTCACGGACATTACGTTAACAGCCAGCTGTTGAATTTGTTCGCCGATAGACTGGGCGACTACATGAGCTTGTTGAACAGCTTGGTTGACGGTTGCCCAACCTTGTCGAATGACTGCATACTCCGGAGTTTCCAACAGGGCGAATCTGTTACGGGTAGGGACACCGGATTGTACCGGTGTTTTCGGATGTTTCATCCCTTTTTCTACCGGTTCCCACTCACCCTGAGTGTCCCTTCGCAATTTCAAAGGTGTTACTGGAGTAGCTCCAGACCTATGAACTTCAACAGGCGCTAGTGTGAGACCCGAAGTACCGGATTCGTCATCCGATACGTCCGTTTCCGTGAGCTCTCGTCGGCTAGGATTGTTCGCTGCTGACCAGGGTTTCAAAGAACTCGACCGCTTGGGTGGAGACGCCCCAGTAATCACAATACTGGGCGGTTCCTTTGTAGAGGTGGGAGTTTCCGGCACCACCTGGGTAGTGACAGCCAGTTCTGACGTTGGGGTTTCCCCAGTGCTTACTGCTGAAAGCCCAGTACCCGAGGGTTGGTTTTCCCCAGGGCTTTTAGCTTGCTCCCCATTTACAGGGGCCTGGTTTTCCCCAGGGCTTTTGCGATGAGCCCCGGCTCCCGCTTGATGTTCTGTCCGAGTTGGTGTCAATTGTTGGAGAGGCCGGATAACCTCGATGGGGTCCGTTTGTACCTCCTTCGAGGTAGATGTCTTCCTTTGCCTCCGGGTTGCGCCCGCGCCAGGTTGCCTGGCACGAGTCTGTGCTGCCATGACTGCGGAATTTTCTTGCCACTTCATGGCTTTGCGCACTGTAGTAAGCATATTCCATTCAGTACCAGGTGCACGCTTCCACCGCCTATTATACGGGACAGGGCGCTGAGAGGCCCCTCCATCGCCAAAGGGTTTCACTTCTTTCCGCCATCGATTCCAGTATTTATATGGCCGAAGGTTGCCTTCGCCATCGTAGACTACGTCGCCTCCATCCGGGAAACCTCCATTTGCAAGGACCACTTCCTCTTCCGGGAACCATTCAGCCCGTCTACGTACTTGTTTGCAGGTTTTACACGGACATTTCCATGGGTTTACGTCCCGATTTGTGTCCTTATTCAGATACAAGCAGACAGGTTCCTGGTCCCGTGGAGGAAGGGGGTCGCCTCCTTCACCCTCACTTTCCGAGTCACTACTCCACAAACCACCATGGTTCCAATAGGGTTCGTTATCAGGCTTGTTAGAAAAATTAGAATTAGTAACAACAACCGCTTGGACCGCACAGACCATTTCACCAGACGGCTTTGTCGGTGCGGGACACGGGGCCAGGTCTACTGCCCGTGCCCCGCATTCTCGTTTCCCGTTTCCGGGAACCCTTCATACCGACGTGGGCCTACGTAACCCCGGCTAATAGAGCGGGGTCTAACCGGTTGTTGTCGTTGAGTCCTTTGATCCTGCTGGTCTTGTTGCCGTTGCGGCTCCTGCTGGTTACGCTGGTCCTGACTCCTTTGTCCTTGGTTCCGCTGGTTTTGGTCGTAGCGACTCCGGGCAGGGGGGTCACCCTCCTGGCCCCTGGCTCGGTACTGTCGATGGGTATTACCCCTAGCCTGATATTGGCCCTGATCATTCTGACTCAGGTATTGCAGGTAGTCCGGGCACTGTTGTTGCCTATGGCCAACCAGACCGCATTGCCAACACCTGCCCATAGGCGCGCGGGGTGGTGGTCGTTCGTCGTTACGTTGGTAACCCTGGTTACGATTCTGGTTCTGATTCTGGCTTTGCCCTTGAGGCCGCTGTTGGTCCTGCTGGGGTCGCCCCTGGGTGGCGTTATAGCCTCGTGGTCCCTGGCTCTGGGCACTAAAGACCATAACAGCCTGTTCCTTATCCAGTTCTACCTGTACTGACTCCACGATATGTAGAGCCCTAGTGATCAAGTCGTTCTCCCGCACATGGGGCCAGAATTGAATGTCGGCCAGTGGAGCCGCCATTCTAGATCGCAAATCCGCCTTCAAACCCCTTTTGAACTGAGCCACTACCTTCTTTTCCCGATCAAAACCAGGTTCAAACGGAAATGCTTGCACCGCTAGCAAGCGCAGCGCTGCCATATAATCGTGTGGCTTTTCCCGCGGTTCCTGTATCCGGCTATAAAACTGCTCTGCATATTGCTCCGTAGTAACAGGCAAGGGTTCGTACAGTTGTCGGATCCTAGTCACTAGGTCCTCGAAAGTGTCCGGTGGACAGGGAGTCATAGATTCTTTGACCTTGTCATCAAGCAAGGTCCACAGGATTCTATACTTCATGCCGGCAGGCACGTCATGAACCTTTACTGTGGTTTCGAAATTCGCCAACCAACTAGTAAACTTGATGTTACTCTGTGACCCTTGAAAGGGTTTAACCCCCTTAAAGCCCTTCAGGTATTCACCCAGATGTTTGAAACTCTCGTATGAAGAGGGTTCTCGCTGCTCCGAAGTACGTGGTCGTAGCGACCGCTCTCGCCGAGAGGCAGGGTAATCCCGATCCCGTGAATAGCGCCTAGGGCTAGGCGTCCTACGCACGGGTGACGGGGACTGATAGCCCCGTGATGGGGTTCTAGACCGCCGCATATCATCTCTCCGCCGGCGGGGTTGCGCCACCGGCGAACCTCTCACCTGGTCATCAGAGGAATCCAGATCTACAATTGGTGGGACCCGTTGCTGGCTCCCTCTGCGGCTACGGGCCGGCTCTGGGCTCGGCTGCCGCGCTGGCTTGGACTGCCCCATTTGGAACGGGGGAGCCCCTGCGTCCGGGTCCATGCTGGGGTTGGGCCACATACGCAGTAGCTCCATACAAACTCGAGGGAAATTCTGCTCGAGTGCCTCCCATGTTTCTCGCGGGATTTCTGCTATCCAAGCTGTGAGCAAGCCTCTGATTACACTATATTCCTGTTCGGTCAGGCCTCTCACTCGGAAAAGGCCAGCAGTATCTGGCGTTTGAGGCCGGTGTCGGACCGGTACAGTGGGTTGGTCCCGTAACGGGACCACCCACGCATCCATGGGTCCGCGCACTTTCGGTTTCCTATCCGGTTCTTGTTCGGAATCGCCGCCATCTGGCCGTTGGCTACTGCTAGCCCGTTTCGGGCGCTTTGACCGTGTGAGGTCAATATGGGCTGTTGAGCGGAACCGTGGACCTGGAACCGCTGGTTCACTAGGGCCTGCTAGCCCCGATTGCCGCGAGGGTCCGCCCCCCTCTTGCCGTCGAGGCTTAGAGCGGGTAAACGGAGGGAATGGCCGCGCTCCTGGTTGCCTGCGTATGATCGAGCTGTCCGACCCCAGTCGTGGTCGCTGCTGAAATAAGTTCATTTCCAGCTGGTTAACAAAGGCTCGTAAATCCGAAACATCAGAAATACCTGGTACCGGTGCTGCTAACGGATCCCTATCAGGTTCTCTGTCCCGGAGAGTAGAATCAATCCGGGCCAGTTTAAGCCGGAGAAACTCCAATTGATCTCTAATACTTGCCTGTTCGTCCCATTCGTCTTCAATAACTTCACCCTGATCTGTAGGTGACAGGAACTCATCAGTCTTCTGTGAGGCCTCATCCTCTTGTTGGTCATCGTGACCCGGATCCGTGGCTTCTTCGAATAATTCCTCCCTTTTGGAGGCCTTATTTTTGGCCGAATCTGATCGCAAGTATGGTCTACTAAGCGTAGCGCTTGTAGAAGCAGGGCCCGCCGAGGCCTGGCTGGATGATGATTGAGTAGAAGAATTTTTACTCAAGGTTGATGGGGGAAACAGTCGTCCAAAACCGTCTGGATTCAAGGGCCGATTATCCATTGCGTCGCTTGAAGTGGCCGTATCAGCCGGCTTGGTCGAAGCCTTAGATGTTTTCACAGGTGAATGCTGAACGGACATTTATCTAAGAGTCGAGGGAAAATTACACGAAAGGTAGATTCAACAATTAAACACGTACAAGTAATTAAAATAGAAAAGCAGGTTAAAAGAGAACACTTAAAAGAACAATTAAATAACTGACACAGGAAAAAATACCAGGAGATCAAATCTGAGAAGTCACAAAACGAATACACTACTATAATAACAAAAGCGGACAAGCAAGAGTACAACAATAAACTAGAACGAACGAGGGGAAATAAAAGGAAAGGTCGAAGACTGGCAGCCTAATGTAAAGTTGGAAGTGTATGGGCAACCAAACTTTACGGGTGGAAACTGTGCGCGTATGGAAACGACGAACCTGGAGGAGACTTATGTTCCAGTCGACCTGGGCAGATCTCGCCAAGAACTAACTAAGCCTAACAAACTACTACGAGCTGACTAAAGGGACAAGTGTCTGTCTTACTGCTGGAATACTAAGAAAACTTTGCTTAAATTAAATACATACTCAGTAAATAATTAGCCTACCTAGACTTGGGAAATAACTCAGAGTCCTACCTACCGACTATACAGTTCTAATAAAAACCTAACTAAAACTCCCTAATGGCTCATCTACTGAGACCACATTTAATAAGAGGCAGACAAAGGGAGAGACTCCCGAAAACTACGCAGCACAATAAATTTTGACATCTAAACATTCATCAATAAAGATACAAAAATAGAGAAAATTTAGACCAAACAAACACTCAAGAAAATTAACTACGCCTAACAGGACATGAATAAAATTTCGATACAGCTTACAAAACAGTTTACGTAAACAAACCAAATCCCACCAATTATTTAAACCCTTCAAACGCTACTATCTCAGAAAACTTCCCTAAGCCGTCGCGGCTAAACTAAATTATTTGAAATAACCTAATAAAGCCTTTTTTCTAAAATAAACAACCATGTTGGATACTGAATTAAAAAGGAAATAAAAACTCAGTAAAGCACTACTACTAAATTTAGGTCGACCCACGAGGTCGCCTCGGAGTCAAAAGTGAGAAAAGAAACTAAATCAATAACTTACTAATACCCCAGGATAGGCGTCCCAAAAGTGAAAGGCAAGGCTAGGCTCACACGTTAAAATAAACGACCGCACGCTAAGATGAAGAAAGACAAGACTGACTGGTTTTTAAAGTGAAGGCTGAGAGAGATGCCTAGTGAATTTTGATTGGCTGAATTTGAGACCCTCTTGCAGACCCGACTATGCGCTTCCACAAGTCTAGCTCAGCAGCGCCACCTAGTCGCTAAGTGGGCTGAATAAAACATAGCGCATTTAAACATAACAAACATTCAATTTCACCCCAATTTCAATGCAAATTTACAAAACACTTTCACATTAAAATTACCACTCTTACTAAAATCTCACATTCAAATAAACTCACTAAAACACACACACATCATCACTCACACATTACACCCAACCATAAAAGAAAACCTACAAAAATTCAAAACAACCCAATCCATATTTACCTGTGTGGGCCAGAGGAGGTCATAACTCGTGGTCCTATGGTGGGAGGGGTGAAAAGTGCGTTGGGGATTCTCCGGCCAAAACGCTGGCACACCAGGAGACGCACTGAGAGAAGGGGGGATACACGGCCGCTCTCGGCCGGAGCTGAAGCAAAGACTGACTGGAAATTTTGAATTTCCAGTCAGCCGACCTCACGCCTGTTGCGGGTCTCTTTGAAGCGGACGGGATTTCCAGACTCTTCTGGAAATCCCCTTTGTGACCGCAGACCCGACGTGGGCTGTTTGCACGCCTGGCCCACCGGAATGGAGATTTATGGGGGGTCTAGAATTATGACCCCTTTTTGTGATAAATTTCCAGAGCTGAATCTCTAGAAACTTTTCAGACTTTTTGGTTAACACATAAAGGTAACCAAAGGGGAAAGTTTCTGATAAAAATATCAATTTCTATGAAAAGCAAAACGAAATAATGCAAACTAAAGGCCTCTCAGGGCCCAATATGAAAAAGTAAATATTAACTACTATTGTTGTTGTAAACTTTTATGAAATTTATGTTTTGTATTTTTTAGGCGCTCCCTTATTCACTGGCCCCTTTCTCTTCCTTTTAGTGACGATTTTTCGGCCAAGAACAAGGGAGGCCGCTTTGTTAATCCCAGCGACAATTGCTCTCCCTCACTGGAGCTGGAAGTTCCTAACGTAAGGAACAGGAGGGCAATTGTTGCGCAAAATCAGTGCATACAAAGAGTTACCTAATTTTTCAACTAATAAAAATTATATATTAATAATCTACGTACATAACTACCTAAGACCACTTATTTTCTTTTTATTCTAATAATTTGGGAGAGGGTTACGCCCCCTCCGAACCTATTGTCATCTATGAAGTATACACTAAGTCTTCCTCTGCGACGCAAGTCTTCGCTGGGAGAGGGCCAACAGAAGCCCAAGAATGGATAGGGGGATGAATGAGGGAGTGAATGGGCGTAACAACAAGTGTTTGTTACGCCCACTTAAGAAGTTTACGTAAGGTTAAAATTAAAGAATTAAAATTTAAAGTTACAAAACTATTTTAACCCATATCTTTCGCAATATTGAGAGTTAAAAGACCGGGTTTGGATTTTTGGAACCAGGAAGAAATTGCCTTTCAGATGAGCCTAAGTTATATTTTCACTAAAAATCTTCAAAATTCATTAATTATTACCTAATTACCACTAATTAGGCCTAACTAGCACATGTTAGTGCTCCTGAACCTTATTTCATACACCTAGCTACGAATAGTTAAGTTTTAAACGACCCATCTTCCAACTTATGACTGTGTAAGTCATCTTTAACTGCAATTTCTGTAATAATTCACTACTTTTTGAGTGATACCTTTGGTAAAGTTTCCTCTTTACTAGATAAGTTTACTTTAGATGAAATTTTGAACCAATTTTAAACAACAGGAGGCCCGTTAAAGCCTGGGGAAGAGTAACGACTCCTACGTTAGTTGATCAGAGACTATGGTTGGGGCCTATTACTGACCCTGGAGTGGTAACGACCTCTCCGTTAATTGTTAGCCCTGATCAAACCTTATTAGCTCATATTACGCTAGGTTCCTATCCTATTCTGGCACCACTTAAGCAGATCATAACGCTAGTTTTAACCTTATTTCTTGCACCTAGATTCTACTGAGTTCCTATTCTCTCCTTGCGTTCTTCATTCGTGTTCTAACACTATTATAAACCTAGTTTCTTAACCACTCTAGAACCTATGTCCCGATTAGTAAGATTTTTAGTGATTTGAACCGGCTGGCAACTCTGATACTCACAAGATCAAAAGATAATTACAAAGACTGCTTGGACGTTCACACACTGCATTCTAAGTTCCGAACAATAGATTTCAAAAACAACAGACAACAACAATTCCAATTTAGGTCGCAACTCGTAGTTTAATGAGTTTTCTTAACTTTTAGAGTTTTAATTCATCCGTAACATTACACATGGCTTAGTTTTTTGTTCCGGTGTCGTATACTATTTTGTCACCTATGCTAAAATGTCACCTAAGCTAATTTTTCACAGAAAAGGCACGTTACTTTTCCAATCTCGTTATTTTTAATGGCATTGGATAGCTCTTGCAAAGACGATTGTTTTGATATAAAATAATGTGGTAATTAAGCTAATTATAGCTGCTAATTAACACTTAAAATTAACATAGGAAATTTTCAAATTTTAGGTGAAACCTATCATGTTGTATATCATTCGAAAGCTCTTGACGAGGCGGATTAAATGGGCTAACAATTAAGCCAATAAGTTAAGCTAGCCGAAACTTTAGCCGAAAAATCTATTTTTCGGTAACATATGGAGCTATTACGCATTGCTAGGCCAATTAGTTGGCTTAATTGTTAGCCCATTTAATCCGCCTCGTCAAGAGCTTTCGAATGATATACAACATGACAGGTTTCACCTAAAATTGGAAAATTTCCTATGTTAATTTTAAGTGTTAATTAGCAGCTATAATTAGCTTAATTACCACATTATTTTATATCAAAACAATCGTCTTTGCAAGAGCTATCCAATGCCATTAAAAATAACGAGATTGGAAAAGTAACGAGCTTTTCTGTGAAAAATTAGCTTAGGTGACATTTTAGCATAGGTGACAAAATAGTATACGACACCGGTGCAGATGGTTACTGATACATTGCCTAATGGATGGCGGTCCCCCTTGGCCAAAAACAATAAAAAGCTTACAGATGCAATTTTACTATGCTTCAAATTGCATACAGGCAGGAAAATGGGAAACGTAAATTGCTAATCTTTTAGCTTAAGTTTAACGGTTGGTTACAGCATATCTTTTGCTGAAGCAATAGCTCAGCTCTTAGGGTAAACCCTTGGACATTTCGTCGGTTCGAAGCATTTCGAAGCTTACTTCCATTCCAAGACCTGTGAAAAGATGCCTTATATTCCCAAAGTATTTGACTAAGTGCAAAGCAATCATCAGCATGAAACCAGTATTACTTAACAAACATTAATTTTTCTAACCAACAACACGTATAGTGCCAAGAGCCTGGATTTATGGTCTTAATATGGAGCTACTTAAAATGCTTTTACTCTAAATTAACTTGTAGGTTTACCTTTCTTCACTCAATTGCAATTAGCAGTTTCCATGAATAAGTTATTGGGGCCCGACCAAGGAGTTGAGTTAATGTCAAGCGAAGGCCAAAATACATAAATCAAGAATGTTTTTACTTCAGGAAAAATTAACGATTAAAGTAGAGTACCATCGGATAATTAAATTGAAAACTAAAAGTTGATTTCAGGATCTTTGTTGCTACATAGTTGTCATGTCTTAAAGACTGAATCTACGCTTTACACTTCATGCAATTAGTAATGCAAATATGGCAATTTGGTTGCAGTTTATGCATGTGGACTGGTCTAAATTCTTTGAGATCATCCGGTCCTCTGTTGCTGCTTGCCGTTATTGTTTCGAGGATAACATAGGAGATATGTAAATAATCCTGAACTGTTTCTGATTGGCCAAGGACGACGACAACAGCTACGAAAATAAAATTGCAAATGTTGTTGCAACTTTTAATTCGCAGCACTTTGTTACTTCTCTATTACATGATGCATGAGTTATTTACGTACTCCATCCAAATATTAAGTTTAAGCAGTGAAAATGTTTTGATTATTTGTTATATCAAAACAGTTTGTTTTTGTTAAATTGCTTTTGTTTATATGCCACTAATAGTCATCTCGGTTTAATCAGCAATTAAGTTTGTCGTGTTTTTAAATGACTCATTTCGAAATGTGTCTGTGACATTTGATTGTCGCTGACGTAAGTTGTCAGTTTTCGAAAAGTTTGTGACTATTTTCAAGTCACAAAGACAAGGAAATTAGTTTTAAAACGCAGAGAAACTACGAAGTAAGAAGCCCACTCTGTGAGTGTGAGTGTGTAATACGAGTAACACACCTCCAGGTTTTTGTATAAACTTGTAACTAAATCGCACAGTTTGCAAGTTGTGCGCAGGAGTATTGCTGGAGGCGACCACTTAGTTGTCTTGTTGCACAAGTATATAAAACAGTACTGGAAAGAAAGGCATTCGCAGGATTATACGAACAAGTAGTTTTAATAGTTTACACTTTTCCGACTTGTATTATTTGCCAAGATGCTCTCTTTGTTTGCAGTAACATTATTTTGTCTTGCTCAATTTGGGCCCTCATTTGGCGGAGGCGGTTACAGAGGTGGCGGCGGAGGAGAGTGTAAGTTACACTACAATAACGGAGCAATTAGACAAACGTTAATATAGCTGTCTCCAAAAATAACAGTCATTTAAGCCATTTCGTTTTCCTCTTCTTCGTTCGCTTCTTAATGAAAGCTCAATACGCTATGAAAATGTCTGCGTTCTTCAGAATAGCTGATTTCTCATCTTATAATTTCTAGTAACTCCTGACGGATGCTTTATGAAGTACCCCAGCAAGGATATGACCTGTGGACCTAATCCGACCACAGCCAACGGAATCAGTGAACAGGAATGTTTGGATCGATGCAGACAAGACGACTACTGTCGCTCCCTCGTTTATAATCTGAATACCAGAGAATGCAATCTTTTCAGAGTTGCTGTAAGTATATAAAATAGAACCGCCCCAAAGGATATTGTTTCTTCTTTAGTGTCATAAATGTGAAAACAGTTGACCCAAACTTCGTAAACATATTTTTGGAACTTCGAAAGCTGAGCTAACAGTGTGTATTAGAATAGATATTTTATTATTGGTTATATACATTCCCATTCCACATATCAGGTGTAATTAATTATATTGTATGTTATGATATTTTATTATTTATTATTTTCATTCCCTTCCATCCCATTATGTGTAATTTAATTATATAGTATGGCATGTGTAATTAATTATATTCTATGTATTTTGTATTATAGTGTATACGTATGTTACATATTTCAGGCCTTTGTCAGACAAAAACGAAGTTCATCCAGGAGTTCTTCCAGGGAATTTCAGCAGCATCCAAGAGGTGGTGGACGAAGGGGACCTCCTCCGAGAGGCGGCGGAGGCAAAGGACAGCCAGTCAGAGTCACCGGCCGGAGTGGCGGAGGCGGCGGATAGTAAGGAACCTACTTCATCTACCCCAGTAGTTCATAGGAGTCTAATAATTTAATAATACACCTACACAACATGTCATAAATTTGGATCAGTTATTAACTAAAGTCTGACACAAAAATGTGTGTACAAAATCTATAAGGCCTCCAGTGAGCTAAATATACGTCATAACCCCATAAAACCATATATTTTCGGAATCCTTGCAGCGAAACGAACATTTTTATGAAATTTAAAATATTTTAAAATTTCAAAAATTTTAAAATATCGGTTTATCGGGGAATTTTTTCGGACCATTCAAGCTATTCAGCTCATTCGTTCCAAAAACTTGCCCGCCCGAACACGCATCGATTGACAGAAGAACGAAAAAAATCGGTTGAGAAATAAGCATTTTATTCCAAAATTTCGTTTTTCCATTTCCTTTGATGTTTGCCGCTTTTTGCAACTTTGACTGGTTATTACTCGCGACTCGCTCAACGGAAAATTTTTTCGATTAGATTTTCAGGACCGCCTAGGCGCCCGCTTTCACCTGATATATGTGGTTTTTCAAATTTTTAAAGTCGAGTTTTTTGAAAAATACCACTTTTTGACCAAAAATTTCGGCAAAGCAGATTTAACAAAAGTGAGTAAAAATAACATAATCATAAAATTCAAGCTGAGCTGAATCCAACGATATAAAGCTTTTGTTGCTACGACTTAAATTGCGCCAGCAATGAATTTTTAAACAATAGCCCTTATTTCAGCTGGTTTTTGGCTCTCTTTGATGTTGCCGCCATGATTTGACTGAAGCAGTGTAAACTAGCAAAACCAGCTGAAATAAGGGATATTGTTTAAAAATTCATTGCTGGCGCAATATAAGTCGTAGCAACAAAAGCTTTATATCGTTGGATTCAGCTCAGCTTGAATTTTATGATTATGTTATTTTACTCACTTTTGTTAAATCTGCTTTGCCGAAATTTTTGGTCAAAAAGTGGTATTTTTCAAAAAACTCGACTTTAAAAATTTGAAAAACCACATATATCAGGTGAAAGCGGGCGCCTAGGCGGTCCTGAAAATCTAATCGAAAAAATTTTCCGTTGAGCGAGTCGCGAGTAATAACCAGTCAAAGTTGCAAAAAGCGGCAAACATCAAAGGAAATGGAAAAACGAAATTTTGGAATAAAATGCTTATTTCTCAACCGATTTTTTTCGTTCTTGTGTCAATCGATGCGTATTCGGACGGGCAAATTTTTCGGAACGAATGAGTTGAATAGCTTGAATGGTCCAAAAAATTCCCCGATAAACCGATATTTTAAAATTTTTGAAATTTTAAACAATTTTAAATTTCATAAAAATGTTCGTTTCGCTGCAAGGATTCCGAAAATATATGGTTTTATGTGGTTACGACGTATATTGAGTTCACTGGAGGCCTTACAGATTTTGTACACACATTTTTGTGTCAGACTTTAGATATATGAATGAATTTCTCAGCTTATCTAATTGGCTACAGTTACCGTCTAACATTAAATCGAATATTACTCTTGTATTTCGTCCATCTATACATACGTTTTAGCGGCGGCGGTGGGTATCAGAACTGCGGATACGCAGGTCCCCAATTGGTTAACTGTCCAGGAAAAAATTATTATAAATGGACAGGCACTTGTCCCAAGGGTGGTGGTGCAACTACACAACCTCCAACGACTGCCCCTACTACTGCCCCGTTACCAGCTGGAGGTAAATTGTTAATCTGTTTACTAAAGTGATTTAGCTGCTATTAGAACAAAATGTTGTAACAACGAACACAAGTACATATATATAATAAGATGTATAGGTAGAAACTACGAATTTTCAGTTTCACGCTCGCCTATTCTGAAGTAAATAGTTGTAGTACAGTACAACAGTTGTAGTAAACACTCGCCTATTCTGGTTGGGGATCACAACCAAAATAATGGGAATTGGTTTTTTAATGAAAAGAAGAGGTCGCTAACCGATTCCCTCCACTCCTGTATAAAGAGCAATATTTATGATTATTAAGCTAGCTGAAATGTAGTTCTGAAATGACACAAGGAAAATGTATGCCGAAACTGACAATTATAGGACATATTATTGATGTTGAGATACGTACTGTATATATTATTTCAATTTTAGCTGTCTGTCCTGCTGGGCAAGTTCCTCGCTACCTCAAAGTTGAAGGCCAAGAGCTTGTTGGCCATGACGATGTCGTGTTCACAGCTGCAAGCGAACAGGATTGTGTCAACGCTTGCACTAGCAATAAAGTAAACTTTAGACATATACAAATAGTGCCATCAGAAAATAATTATCAATTATATTTGCAGTCCAAATGAACACTAAAGACCACTGATCACCCGACAATAAGCACCACTGATCAAGTTCAGTGTAAATGTCTTCATCACAAAGTTCTTTACTTTACTGTCTTGCAGAGACCAGATACAGGAGAGCAGGCTCCTTGCCTGTCCTTTGAATATGAACCAACAACGAGACGATGTACTCTGTCAGTGG
The DNA here is from genome assembly GCA_030248195.1 of Trissonchulus latispiculum. Lineage (NCBI taxonomy): Eukaryota > Metazoa > Nematoda > Enoplea > Enoplida > Ironidae > Trissonchulus > Trissonchulus latispiculum. The sequence goes on along the minus strand of JASAND010006081.1, from coordinate 28,989 downwards.
AGCAGCTCCCTCCAAAAGGCACTGGCACTGCAGGTGGAAATCCGCAAAAGAATTATTATGAAAAATTCTGCGTTGATGGTAAGAATGAAGTCTTGTGAAAAAAGTTTGGTTGGCTACGACTTAGGGATTTATTTAAAGAATCAGTAAACCTGCATACACTCAAATGATTTTAAAATCTTTGTAAGCCCGATAGCGCCGTAATTCCGGAGTTATTGTTGACCCGTCCCGAACTTGCAAAGGCATTATGAGACGCTGTACTAACAGAGATAGCATGTTTCAGAAAACCTTGTTGTTGGATGCCCAGACGTTCTTAACCAATTTCCACAGAAAATTCTGGTCGGATTTGCTCGAAGCGTTATTGCCACCAATTCTTATGAAGAATGTATTGATGCTTGTCTTAATGCTGAAGCTAGATTTGGCTTTAAATGCCTCAGTGGAATGTTCTACTTTGATGTAAACGAAAGTTTATAAAGGAAGAATGAGACACTCGGTCTTCCTAGTGCTTTAAGCTTGCAAGATGCTCGGCACATTAAGGCCGAAATGAATACAGAAACATAGTACAAAATTTGTCGAATTTTCCATTCCGCCAAATGCCTGCCGGGACTTCATTCCTTTAGCTATTTTTGAATTACTACTCCTGTAGAGGGAGTGTTGAGGAAAAAAAGAAGCACGTGATCAGAGCTCCATTGTGTAACCGGTGTCTGCTCTTTGGAACAGATGCCAAAAATCACCATTTATGCCAAATGGCCGTAGCGGGCATAAAAGGGTCAATGTGCAGAGCATCTCGCAAACTTAAAGCACTAAGAATAGCCGAGTGTCTCACTCTTCCTTTATAAACTCTTGATGTAAACAAGCAGCTAGCTATTGCCAAAAACTAAACAAGGATGGTAAAGGTAAACATTACAAAACCTACATGCGGAGCTCATGGACCAACCAATAGGTGTTATTTAATTAACTAACTAAAATTAAGAAATATTAACATCATATATATAATTAAATAATCAAAAATCGTAGTCTATTAACTAACTTGCTAGTTATAACAAGAGTACATAATATAAGAGTGTGCCAGTGGCACACTCTATGTTATCAGAGCAAAAACTATGCTCTGCTCGCTAACGGCCCACCCCCTCCCGCAAATTAGACCCATCACTTCAAAGAATTTTGTGCGCTATGCTTGTGTTCTAAAGCTCGAAGCAGGCACAAAATTCGCGCACGCACTGCTTGGGTTTTCGAGCTTAAATTATGTACTCTTGGTTATAGCAACTTAAAGCTGCACGTGCACCCCCTTTGAACTACCAAACGCTGCGAGCTGGAAACTTTTAATTCCAGTTTTAATTCATGAATATTTAGGAAAGTCAAATGAACTGTCTACTTAACTCAGAAGATCGTACAACTCAACCAGATTTATTCATCGATGAAGACTTGGACACTGTCACATATTTTGAGACAGGCTGCCGACAAGCTCGACAAGGTACTAAATGCTGAACTGCCTCAATAGATTTTAACATTAAAACTAAAATAAAGATTAGATCACACTACATTTCATAACTCAACCTATTATAACGTTGAAATATAATTTACCAATTGGTGTTTACGTGTCCATTCGCAGTATGTATGTGTCCAATTAAACGATAACAGTAAATGAATGAAGCAGATTGCTAATGTACGGAAATAAACACTCACGTATTGATATGTGTGTGTACATAAATGATTGTTGAACCTTGTTCCCACAATTTCTCATTTCAGCTTTGGCATTGGGAGACCCCATCCAGCGCGATCCCGAAAACGACGTACTGAATGAATCCGGGGACTTCGGACCTTGGACTGCCTGCGATCGAGAAACTGGAATGCGCAGTCGCTTTAAAGGATGCAGCAAACACAAGCCCTCATCCTGCATCAGGGAACAAGAAAAATGCGATCCTGATGAAAAGAGTGAACCAGGTCAATTAACCTTACTCGTGCATTTAGTTTATAGCATAATCTTTCAGATGAGTTCGCTTTGAGCTGACCTATGTACATAGGGAGGAACTGTGGCAAGGGTTCTTGAAATGCTGCTCGTCGCGTTCGCATGGAAGATGAAAGCAATCGCTTCGTTTTGGTGCTGGGACCGGTTCCAAAAGAACAGGTAGAACCGGAACAGGTAGGATTTCTAGAACCGGAGCCCGTGGCCTATGCAACCGTATCGTTTCTAGTATTAATTTTGTCTGTTTGAATCTACACTACAACCAAGGTTTATTTTGTAAATTTTTAAAACTTTATCAAGAAACTGAATTGAATTTGGAATTTAACCCTATTTGGAATTTCTATTCACACTGAAATTCTGAGGATGGCTGTTTACGCACAACATTACTGAAAAGAATTATAAGCTAAATATTATGCACTTTATAAGTTTATGCAAATATTATGTAAATATTTGTGCATATTCAGATATGTAATCGCAGGCGAATAATAGTAAACACTGAGTCCACTTAAAATAATTATTGTTTCTCTGCACATATAGTTCCTAATTATTGCTCTGCTATTACAGGCAGCAGTCCCTCAGAAACTGGAACGGGAGAATCAGAATGTAAGCCCTTGCTAAAACCGGACGGGGAAAAGGATTGTAATCAGATGGGCTTCAAACTTGTGGATGGGACACTTCAGAAATGCCAACCTCCAGAGTGCATGTAGATAAATCTCTTAACACTTTACCTATTCCTATCGTATATATTTGTTATAAATAAGCTAAAGCATTTCAACTTCGCCAAAAGAGTACTTAACTGTATACCTTTATGTATATTAATAAAATGAGAACTGACATTCAATCGAATAACTCCTGATTAAGTGGAACGAAGTAAAAAAGTCCATCTAATGCATCCCTTCTGTCTGGTATTGTATAAATTAATCCAGAATTTTTTTGCTACGGACTCAATCACCACACTACATGAGGCCTATATGGTGTTGCTCTCCGCAGTCCTTTGAAAGTGGACAAGAAGCGGAGAAGCGAAGACCACGGATAGAAAATGTTATCCCTAAGCCAAGTCGGTGTACGGTTATTGGCCAGCGGCCGCAGTCACACCCAAGGCAAACGACGTTGACTGTCAGCAACACAGTTTGCCCCCCGCATACCTCAAGTGACTAAGATGGCTGAAACCTAGGTAGGCCTACTCGGAAAGCCTGGGGACAAAAAAGGTAAAGTGACCCCTGGAGAGAACTCCAACCTACAGAAGGTTATAGGGTGCCGGTGCTTATCTCCGGATTCACAGCCCGAAGCCAGGAGCGACAACTCTAATGTTGACTACATCTGTGGAAGGGGGGCCAGCCCTTCATCAGGCATTGCGCCAGAACACAGACTCCTGTTACCTTCCCACCGCAGTGGTACCCAAAGGACAAAAAAAAGGCTGCAGAAGCAAGGGTCGAAGGGTTAGAGCAGAGTCTAAAGATAGGAAAGAAGGAAAGTCCACTTGCTGATCTAAATTTGAAAGTGATAGTATCAGTCAATTCATTGCTGCTTTTAATTTTGATCTGACAGAAATGTATATATGTTCAGCTACCATATTCTAGCTTACATTTATGATTATCTGCTGACAACATTGCAGGAAACATCATTCTCAATGATGCATTCCGATCAGCTTTGGTGTCAAAAGCATCTCATGTGCAAGCCGTAAAATTCCCTTGCTAAATTAAAGTTTATGATTCGTTTGCTCTAAACAATGTAAACAACACTAAGTAACATTAAAAAAACAAGATTAGTCAACTTGGAGTAGGCGTCCCTGGCCAATTTCCATTCCTACAACCGGTTTACTCTATTGCTGAACATTGTACGAAATCCCCCTTATAAATTGCAGGTGTTTAGACAAAATTAACACATTAACGGAAACTTAGCGTGTCCCTATGCGCTCTGGGCAGCTTGTCCAGCATGAATATTTCTTGTAGAATGGCATAGTATCTCTATAATAATTATTCCTTGTTCTGCCTGAGTCTAATGTATCCGTAGTTTTTCACTAGAATCCAAAGCGAATACACAGCCATGATTTCAAAATAATCAATATCTAATTTACACAATGTCACACCATCCATACTCTTGCCGATATCCATTTAAACTACACGTTGTCTTAGTTAATTCAAAGTGAAACTGAAGTGCAATGTGAAAACATTAAATAAATAATCACAAATATTTTGTGCTTGACGTCTTTAAGTTAGGGAGTAGCTTAATCTACGTTAATTCAGCTTTTTGTTCTGCCTGGAGGCAGAACTATTTACACGGAAAATGGTTATGATTTGCACAGTTGATGTATGCTCTGCACAAACTTAGCCTATCTTTAGCATTGGTCTAGTATAGTGTTGTGCTCTTTTTTTAACCGAAGGGGTCAAGCCCACTACTCAAGGAGGTCTTTTAAAGGGGCGCTCTGTTTAGTACTTGCCCTTTTTATTTACTAGTCGGTGCGGTGCGCTTGCTGTCACAGACTTCTGGAAAAATGTCCATGCATTTTAATTTTACCACATCCCCCCATGCAGAAGTTTTCTCTTACGTATATTTCATTTCGTCCCCCCCCCCTTTCAAATTCTAAATGTGGAAAGAAGAAGTCTTAACACGATCTTCAAATATGCAAATTAGGGCATGGAAAATCTGAGAACATTCCTTAGTTAGCCGCTTAAGGTGGTGATTCCTTTTAGAGACCTAATTTGTGTCCAGGGTGGATACGTCAACGGATTTTGATGATACTGCCACAGCATGGCTGTTAGGGGTCCCAAATGAGGTACATTGAGTTACGTCTGGGTCAGTCCCATTTTTGGGTCAAAAACACCATTTTTTGCAAAAAATAAAACTTCGCCCTAATGTGTACAATATGGTACTCATTCGAAAGCTCTTGATGAGCTGAGAAAGATTGCTTCCTGCACAAATTGCATAGAATCTACTGTGTTAGAGTTATGACGAAAAATATGACAAAATTGGCGAATTTCACAGAAAAATAAAACTTCATCCTAAAGTGCACAATATGGTACTCATTCGAAAGCTCTTGATGAGATGAACAAGTTTGCTTCTTGCCCAAATTGCATAGAATGTACTGTGTTCGAGATATGACGAAAAATATGACAAAATTAGCTAATTTCACAGGAAAATAAAACTTCATCCTAAAGTGCACAGTATGGTACTCATTCGAAAGCTCTTGATGAGATGAACAAGTTTGCTTCTTGCCCAAATTGCATAGAATGTACTGTGTTCGAGATATGACGTAAAATATGACAAAACTGGCGAATTTCACAAAAAATAAAACTTCATCCTAAAGTGCACAATATGGTACTCATTCGAAAGCTCTTGATGAGATGAACAAGTTTGCTTCTTGCCCAAATTGCATAGAATGTACTGTGTTCGAGATATGACGAAAAATATGAAAAAATTAGCTAATTTTACAGGAAAATAAAACTTCATCCTAAAAGGAATTCAAAGGAAAATAAAACTCCACAGTATGGTACTCATTTGAAAGCTCTTGATGAGACGATAAAGATTTTCTTGCCCTTGCGAAAATTTTAAAGAATGTAATGTGTTGCGGTATGACGCTAAATTCTACAACTTAGATTAATAATTTATCAAACCAGAAATACAAAACAAATTAAATACAGTTACAACTCCTGCTTAATTGCATCCTAACTACGTCTTTACTTGAGTGTGATAATTATCAATGCAATGTTTTAATCCACAAAAGAAATCAACAACAAGAAATCCAAGTAAAACAGAACTAATTTGCAACAGCAAGAGGGCAAGAAAGAATTAACAAACTCAAAACGTAAGGACACAATATGAAAAGTAAGGAAAATCAAAAGACAGAACGAAAAAAGTAATCGTACTAATTAACACTGGTATTTATGTAAGGTAAGAATGAAAAGTATTCATTCAATTCCTTGTTCACCTTCACCATGGATGCAATGCAACAGTCGATATCTCAGTTGCCTGGAAAGAAGAAACGGAAATTTTGATAATACTCCGACTGGCTGAATGAATTGAATACGAATGAAAGCAAAAGTTGTCAGCATTAGACTTTTGCCAATAAAAAATTATTTGAAAAGTTTTGAAATTTCTAGTTTGGAATACTTAATTTCTAGTTTTTGGTTATTCCAATCCATTGTGATGAAACCGGAATAAAATCATTGAGAAAAAGAGCAGAGGGTAAGGTTTGGTAAGCTATTCATGCCTGCGGGTAAAATGATGTCACTGTAAAAGTGGCTATTCAAGTGAGCGTAAGGACCAAGGGTAAGAGTATAAGAGTAACATTCGTGGAGGTAATGGACATTTGAATAAAAAATTTTGTGTCGGTAAACATAGATTGCCCCTATGGATGTGAATATATATATGTGTCGAAGTTCAAGCCAAGGGGTTTGGAAAATTTTTTATGTCGACAGCGATAGCTAAATAACAAAGTTGAGGTGTAAATACATGTATCTGTGTTTCTAAGGGTGTCGAAGAAGGCCCAAGCCAAGGCTTTTAGCCAACACTTTTCTACCGTAAGACTATACAAAATTTTTATATGCAAAGATTTGTATTTACATTCACGTTGGAGAAGGATTTCTGCATAAGTGTAGCAACTTATGAATTGCATGAATGACATGTATACGTTAACGTATATGATATATGGTGTGGGTATGTATTACTTCACGTATGACATTGTACGTACGTGTACGAAAAACTCGTTTTGTATTGTTTTTCAGCTAATTCGCATCTGGATCTTCTCCACACCCCTCCCCATCAAAATATACTGTTGGTTTGGGGTTATTGAATGATCCAAACGCGTTCATATTTTGGTAGGCTGCTACCTGGGGCTCAGTGATTTCAAAAATTAAAGAATTATTTTTTTAATTTTAGTATTTTTAAACGTATAATAGTATAGTAGTAATAAGTAAAGTATGTAATAGTAATAAAGTAGTATAGTAGTAATAATAGTAAACCCCATAATAGTAATGCGAGTACTGCTGTACGTATATATACAGGCAGCGTTTTCATTTGATCTTTAGAGTAAGAGCAGTTGCAGAGATCGCAGGAAGCTTCAGTTGTTGGTTCAAGAAGGAAAAATGAGCAGCGTCATCGATTCTACCGGACAGTTTCAAAAAATTCAAAAATTTTAAGATATATCTTTTTTAGATTTTTGAAATCATTGAGCCTCAGGTAGCAGCCTACCAAAATATGAACGCATATGGATAATCCCAAAAACCATACATGGGCAAGGTCATTCTCCACAGGGTGTACCAGAAATTACTCTGCGCGGTGCGCTTGCGCAAAGTTGGGGGGGGCAACGGGAAAAACCAAGGGCGGAAGAATATCAGCTTTAGCTACATTTTCCAAGTATATATATATCTGCAAATGTTATGTAGCCCCCATCTTGAGTTTCCTACTACTTTATTTCTCATTTCGTTGACTGCAATATGCATTTCGAATTGTTGTAGAATTGAAATATATAAGTTTAAGAACTTTAATTAGAACTCGTTTCTCTGGGTAATTGATGCTGACTTGGGCAACCTTTGACATTATGAGCAGTGCTCGCACTGCTCGCGCTGCGCGGTCCCCCCGATTTTGCTTGCGCACTGCGCGGTCCCCCCAGAAATTAGGGTGTACCTGGTACACCCTCAGTACACCCCTTGCGCATGTATGCCAAAAACCCCAAACCAACAGGTTTGTTTCGAGTGGGAATAGTTACTGGATAAAAACCTCGAATGTTTTCCGTAAAAAATCATACCAGACAGAATAAAGCGAAAAGCTCAACCAATGTTTGAAATTTTGAATGCAGGATTGAGCATGCATATATACAGACTACAAGAATTAAAAACTTTCAGTTGAAATTCAAAGCATCAAAGGTAAATGCCGCCTCTAACCTCTAGCTAGCATGCAATTTAAGTCGAAACTGTAGACTGAACTAACATTTGCTCTCTGGCGGAAATGAGAATAGTTCAGATTTTCAGGTATATATTTCTTTTCAGAAAGGTTAAAGGTTATTAACTTGTAGATTTATTTAAACTCATTATATACGTAACTAAAAAACTAGTAAAATAAAGTTATGTATATACCTTATGCTTGCAGTGTTATTTTATAATTGCTCTGTGAAGTTTATTTTAACTTCTTATTGACATGTTTTCATTTGGAAAATTTGGGTATTAGAAAAAGAAAATCGGATGAAATGGATCAGTTTTCCTCCAAATTATAGATAGGAAACATATTCCCAAGCCTGTTTAGAAAGTGCCCGCCGGGACTTGAACCCGGGACCCCCCCAGACTAGAAAGCCTGGGTTGCTCTGCCGCTGAGCTACGGTAACGTTTGAAGAAGGAACAAGCTTGAGAATATTTGAGAAATACTTTTGTTTACGAGGAAAACAGATCAATTTTAACTACTATATATGAGGGCCACCCCAAGGCCGTAAAACGCCATTTTTAGTGACTTTTAGGGCATTTCTAGTAAAAGTGGGACTTAGAAACTTTTCACCAAAACAGGCCAAAAAATCCAAAGTTTGGGCCAATCTCCTGAAAGCTAGGGAGCAAAATTAAAAAATCCCCCTCGTTACTTTATGCACCCCTACTGGTAATTTTCAACAAAAGATACTAGACCTCTCCAGCTTCTACCCAGTTCTAGAAAAGTGTGACCAAAATTTGCGAAAAATAGCGAAAGTCCGACTTTGGGACCTTGGCACAGAGCCAAAATTGGCCAGGTGCCAAAATGACCAAAAAAGGTAGCATGGGGGGATCCTGTCTACCAACATATAATAGTGGTATGGTGCAAAAATGCCCACATCGTTCCAACACTTAGCCGTAAAATGCATTTCCAATAAGCGTTATTTACTCAGAAAAAAACAAACGCACGGTAACTATCGCCTAGTGCAAAAATTCGAAGTTTCGAATTCGAACCAAAAGTATGGTGGTACTTGTAGTACTACTCTAGTTGTTTACGATGGTAACCTTTTTACCACTCCCGGACCTCTAATTAGCTGGCACCAGGCCAACACGGTCTCCAGGGGGCCGCGCAGACGCCTTTACACCCATATTATGAAGGGGCGCTGTCGCGCCCCTACATAACATGTGTGTGTATATATATATATATATATATATATATATATATATATATATATATGTATATATATATCAAAGTCGTGCTAGCCCAAACCAGTCAAAAGTTCTGGTGTAAGAAAGAAAACTTGGGTTTTTCCCGCTTGACTATACCACCCAAATCCTTACACCATCTTCGCCCCCCCCCCTCCCAAATTCTTTACTTTCCTTTTACTTTAAAGCAAACCCCCCCCCCCGCTATTTTTCCAACCCCCCCCCCCCCCCCCCCAGAAAATTGGGGGGGGGGCCCGCGCGTCCCCCCCCCCCCCGACTAGGGGGGGGGGGTAGTCGCGCCGAAGGCTCGAAAATTGGGCATTTTTAGGGTACATTTTGCAACATTCTTCAAAAAGTCCAAATATTTGGCTGAACGTGTTTATCATCGCGAGAAATATATACATGTTTTTAACGGCTTTATGAACTTCTAGACTCAATATTGACCTTATTCTGGACTCAGAAACATGCTGGCAATCGAGTTTTCGAGTTTAAAACACTGTGTAGTGTTAAAATTACTTAATAATGTCATGTTTTTCGGCATTAGCAATGGCTGAAACTGCGAGTTTTGCCATAAAAATAGAAAAAATTTGGGGGGGGAGGTTTGGGGGGGTCGTGGGGGTCTAAAAAGGCCCCCCCGCCCCCATAATTTAGGCTACAGTTTGCTAACATATATATATAGGTGTACCAGGCTATAGTGTGCCCCCTGTGAGACTCCCCCCACGAGAAGGCCAAACCCCCCTCCCCCATACCCGACCTCAGACCCCTCCACCAAAAAGAGAAAAAATGCAATTTTTAAAATTTTTAATTTTTAAAAATTGTCTAGAAATAGTTAAAAACGCTAAAAGATTTTTTAATACCTAGATACCTATAAATACCTACAAATACCTATAAATACCTAAATACCTATAAACGCAGTACGAGAGATTTTTTAATACCTAGATTTATATATGTCGAAAAAGGTCGATTTTATGTCCAAAAAGGGCCTTTTTGTCTGAAAAAAATTTGGGTACAGTTTGGGTTGGGTACAGTTTTTTGAAAATTTCCGATTTCTGAGACCATAGGTGTAACGGGGATTTGGGTTGGGAGGGGCCACCCTCCCTCGGAATTTTGGGGGGTCCCTTTTTCAGACCCCCCCAACCCCCCCCCACGTCGACCACCCCCCCAAACCTCCCCCAAAAAAATTTTTCTATTTTTATGTCAAAAATCGCATTTTCAGCCATTGCTAATGCCAAAAAACATTGAACCATGAAGTCATTTTGACATTAGACAGGGGTTTTAAACTCGAAAATTTGGTTGGCAACATGTTTCTAAGTCTTTGGACTTTTTTGAAAAAAATTACAGAATTTACCCTAAAAATATATACCAAATTTTTCGAACCTTCGGCGCGACTACCCCCCTCCCCCCAGGTGGGAGGGGGGAGGGAGGCCGGCCCCCCCCAAAATATTTGGGGGGGGGTTTGGAAAAATAGCTGGAGAGGTTACCCCCCCGGCCCCCAACCATAGGTGTATATACCAGGCTACAGTTTACCCCCTGTGAGATCTCCCCACGAGAATACTAGACCCCCCACCCCCCATACCCGACCTCGACTACTCCCTCCCCAGCCGAGCTCAGACCCCCCCCTTCCCCCCTAAAATGGGGTCCAAACTAGAGAAAAAATGCCAAATTTTTGCAAATTTTTTTGGCATTTTTCAAAAATTTTCTGAAAAAATTGGCTGGAAATAGATAAAAACACTAAAAAATAGGATGTAAAACGACGCAATGTCGAAAATAGCAGATTTTAAGTCCAAAAAGGGCTATATTTAGCTGAAAAAATTTGAGTAGTTTGGCTGGCATTTTTTTAGTGGGGAGGGGTGGGCCCCCCCCACTTTTGGCAGCCCCCCCCTCCACTTTCATCCCCCCCCACTTTTCGGCAAGCCCCCCCCCACTTTTTTGGGGGTCGCCCAAAAGTGTCGAAAAATTAGGTTTTTGAGGTCAAATTTTCAAAAAATTTTCTCAATTTTTAGCTAATTTATGGACTTATAAGTTAATTTTAAGCTTAAAAATGTGACAGAGCTAGTTTTGTAGTGACTTAAATTAAATTTGAAATTGAAACTAAATTAGAAATCTGCGAGCTTACGTAAGGAATAACTTAGAGCCACCTAGGTACAGCAATACGTAGTGTATAGTAAACTTGGCTCAGTAATTCAAATAAGAACTTTATTAGAAATAGTTGGGCTTAACACTTAGATACTAACCATCATGAGCAAAGCTACCTTAGGTAATCACTTTAGGTAAAAGAAACTTATTATAAGACATACGGTAGACACTAATTGCTGTACGTAACTGATAAACGTAAATGTTCATTGTATTTTTGTATTGTGCTAATGTATTAATTATTATTGTCCGTGCTTGTGATGTCTTGTAGTTGTTCTGTTGCTATCGTAATTCAGGAAGAAAGTGTTTGTAAGGCTAAGCAAAATTGGGCTTCCAATTGGGTTTTCTGGAAAGAGTTGGTCTTCCTATTTCTGACAATGATAGATTTTATGGAGGAATTGGAAATTGGCTTTAGGCTTGTTGCTTACGTCAATCGTCCGAAAGAAGGAATATTCTAGAAGGTTCTTAGCCCAAAAAGCTAGCAACAAGCGAGAGTATTTTATTGGAAAAGCTAAGAGCTGGAAACTTGTAATACCTATGGGAAATTTAGAGAGAACCTAACTTTAGACTATTTTTGAGATTGGAAGCAAATTGTGGTATTACGTAATCGTAATCGTCTTACGGTACTTCGGCTTGGAATAGTTTGCTTTTGTGTTATTCATTGGGTCTTGGTATTTGTGCTGGTGGAGTCAAGTAGTGTTCAATAAACTGTGTGCTTGCTATATTGTCAAAGTAAAAGATCGTGAAGTGTACCTATTGCCTAAGCTAAGACTCCGATAAGGTTCGTGAAGATCCACTGCGCTTTAACTCTGCCTGCGCTGGTCGTCGACCCCACGGCCCGCGACATTTGGTAGCAGAGCGTGGTTAGTCCGACACGCTTCTGCTTACCAGAAAAATTTCTGTGATTTACTGGAACTGTTGTGACATTTTTACAAGCGTGGTTAGTCCGAACACGCTTCTGCTTACCAGAACATTCGTGCACTTCAACTGGAATTACAGTGACTTTATAAGAGCGTGGTTTGTCCGACACGCTGTTGCCTAGCAGAACCCTTCTGCATTGGAATTATTGGTAGCATTGAACTGTGACATTTCCGCGCAACGTCTGCGCATTCAGTTTTGGACTTTATTAGTGTTGTCGACCCCTTGCCGCGCACTGTCAGCACAATTAGCTCTGAACTCTGTACTTTGGATTTATATACGCGTTCTGTCAGCGTCTTCCTTTTTGAACTTTGAACTCTGCTTAACCTTACCTTACGAACTACGTACCGCGCATTTCCGGCGCCCGAACGACTTTTCGAACTTTTGATATTTGACTAGGTTCTTGCCGCGCAACGCTAGCGCAAACCGAGCCTAGGCTTCCAGCAACAAACATTATATTGATTATTGACTCTATTGGGTTTTGCCGCGCAACGTTCAGCGCACTTGAACCCTTGAACTTTGATAACTTTCGTGACATTTACTATTACTGTTGGCTTGCCGCGCAACGTTAGCGCAATTGCCAATTGGACTCTTGCCGCGCACCGCTTGCGCCCGATACGAACTTTCTGATTAGTAATTGCCTACTTTAGTCGCTGTGGCGCGACCAACGACATCATTTACTTGGCCTTGGAATCTGCCTTTGCCTAACGCTGAATCAACTCCTCTGCTCCTTCGTAATCCTATATTACCTCCGATAGTCTATCCTACCCCGCTCGGCCCTGCTGTTGTGGTTCCTTCTACTGTGGTATCAACCGTTATCACTTCCACTTCAACCGATTCCATTACCGCCTTACAGGTCTTTACCCGATCCGAAGTCTCATATCCAACCCATCGTCCAACCCATCCAATTCACCGTCCAATTCTGCCTAGACCGTCGGCTCCAGTCACCCACTGCAATCACTGTGAGAGATTACTCCGCTTATTCCGCGAAGAACTGCGTCGCCGTCGACCTCGAGTGGAGCCTACCGCTGAAACCTCAGTCTGAAGGTTGGTAATATTGTGTAACAATATATTGTGTACTTAGAATTTCTGAGTTGTTTTAATTGATGTTGAAGGTAGTTAAATAACTCTGCATCTAGAACAAATTTGCCGTTATCGTAAGCTCGTAACTATATAATCTGAATACATAACGTGATCTCAGTATGTCTGGTAACGAGGCTAAAAGTGAGAGTGATGACGATATGTTGGCTGAATCTAACCCAGATTTTGAACGTTTAGAAAGGCATTCGCGTGCTATAAAGTTACATGCAAAAATGCTAGAGGAATTGAGGAATGATATGAATGATTACTATGTTCGTTTGCAGACTTTACCAACGTCACACGATTTGCAAGATTATCAAAATTTTCGAGGCCATTATAACAGGTTTCAAAAACAATACTTTGATAGTAATGGAGATTTTGATTTAACAGCTGTTACTATCTGTCCTACTGACGCTGTCTCATTGCCTCATGACACTTTGAGACCTTTTACTGGAAAGAGCAATGAGCAAAATATTGAGGACTGGTTTAAGATTTTTAAGTTAGTTGCAACTGCCCAAAACTGGGATGATGATCGACAGTTGAAAATTCTGCCCGCGTTTTTGAGAGATTATGCTCTGGATGTTTATACGAATTTGCAGCCTTGTGAAAAGAGTGACATTGACATTTTGGAGCAAAATTTGGTCAAACATTTAAGGCCTGCGGAAGCTGAGCGTTTTTCTAGTATGCAGTTGCATAGTAGAGTTCAAAAACCTAATGAAGGAGTTCAGGACTTTGCGTATGCTATTCAGCGACTAGTCCAAAAAGCCTATCCTGGCATGCAAGAGGCAGCAGCTAACAATCTGGCTTTTAACAGTTTAATTAATGGTTTAAATCCTTACTATAAAAAACAGCTTATTTTACAAAATCCAAAAGATTTCACTGATGCTGTCCAAAAAGCGCGACAGCTAGAAGCACTAGAAGGTTTGAACTCAAATTCGTTTGTAAACACTGCTTACAAAGTTGCCGCTTACGAAGCTACACCTGTTGAACGGTGTATGCAATCTTCAGACAGCGAAAATTTGGTTACTGAACTTGGAAACATAGTTAAAGCAATAAAGCAGCAGCACGCAGAGACAGTCGCACAGAACAAAAGGTTGGAGGCTTTTCAACAGAAGGTAGATGAAAATATTGCAGATCTTCGCGAAGAAATTAATAAACTTTCTAGCTCAATTAATATAAGTGATAACAATTCTCGAATAGCTGCTCGTGCGAACAATAGTAACAAATTTCGAAATAGTAACCATGAGCAAAGTTGGGGCAAGTTTGGCTGCCCCCGCGATTTCTCACAAACGGTTGGTAATCGACAGGGGCGTACTTTTCAAGGGCAACCTAAATGTTATAACTGTAATATGCACGGTCATTTCGCTGCGTCGTGCCCCCAACGCTCAGGTACACAGTTTTACAATCGACCTACACAAAATCGCACTTTTAGACAGGGTTATGGACAAGCTTCAGCAGCTGTAATTAATAGAGAGTTTCCAATGCCTCCAACAGAAACGGTGTCTGCTTCTCACGTACAGTCTGAATTGTCTGACTTGCGAATGAGTATTAAAGCGTTACAAGATGCCACTCAGCTAATTGCTAAACAAAAACAGGATTGCAGTCAGCTGCAGAAAGACAATGAAGCACTTTTTGAGCAAAACCAACGATTGGTGCAACGCTTCTTTTCAGATTCCGAAACTCGCCCAAAAGTATTTGTTAATTCTTTGAAAGCTATGCAATCTGAAAATGTTCTCTCTAAAGCTGAGGTTGGCAGACACCGATTCCATTCCCGTGTTTCGCATAATGTCAAACTTTGTAAAAAACGCAACAAGCATAATGAAAAGAAGGAGCGATGCGATAAAGAAAACAACGAAGTACCGATGATTATGCCTAATGAATTCAGTGAATCTTCGAAAAACAACGGGCAAAGTTCGAGCCAAAAACAATATCAGAAAGTGGAAGTTTCTGTAGTCAGTTTTAAAGCTATGTTATATAAGCTAGCAAATGTTTTTTCTTTTATATTAAGGCGTATGCTTTTAATAGTTATATGTGTGCTAGCCACGAAAGGTGGTGTGAATGCAATGCCTGTAAATGATAAGCAACTAGAGCCTCGTTCCTATGGTAGAAAGTTTGCTTGGAATCAACTTAATTCAACTGATTGTAGCAAGCCGTCAGAGACGCTTACCGAGCAGATTGTAGATAATTTGTCTTGGCTACGTTCAATTAATCTCAGTCAATATTGCTACAAACTATTTCGTCGTAAAAAAAGGATGTTGAAAGCGGTTACTTTGCATCCTTACCGATTTTTGACTAGAGGAGAAACAGCTGTATTAATTCCGCTAATTCGAATTTAGTGAGTTCTGGTAACGAAAGTTTTGAAATAAGTTCGTATTCGTATTAGAGTTTAACGACATTTTACTGCTACTTTTTTTGAAATTATAAACATAGCTGCTATGCTCGCAGTAAAATGGTAATCTATTCGCAAAATGATGTTTCTTAAAAGTAAACCTAAAGCTTTCCGTTTACTTGCTTTCAATTAAGAAAAACGCGTTGCTGTATTTGTCGTAAAGTTTGAGAGTCTGTGAAAAATTAATTTATCGCTTCAAGTTCCACTATTACTAAATTACTATTACTAAATTACTAAAAACTTCAGTTCCACTGAACTTCCGTGACACTCATTTCCATTCCTATTCCCATCTCATATTCCCCAATATTACTGTGATGGACTTGTCGTAATTGTACTCTGTAGAGCTAAACTCATGACCTAACGTCATAACAGAGAATTATTGTTGTTGATTTGGAGTGAGGCAATGCCTAAGCTAACTGCTAATTGTAGATTTGTAATAATGTATGTTATTGTGAAAATCATTGCCCTGTATTTATGCTATTGTTGTAATGTAATCAATCTACCGTATACTTACTGTCAGTCAACTCCTAACTCATCTTAATTATTAACTCTTAATTTCGCATTCTGGACATTTCAAGCTTAAGTACGTATGCTTAGATATCTGAAAGTGTTGCCTCTTATCGTACGTCATATAACCGTATAACCTGCCCTTACGCTATTTCAAGCTTATCTACGAATAACTTATTAGTTAATAGTTACGTATATACAGCTTCATAGAATTATTAGCTTCAGATAGATTATTAACCTTTATTTATTCCTTTGAAGTGTCTGCTAAGATTATCTCGAAAACCTTTAGCACTTGCGCTAAGATATGTTCAGAAGAAATAAGTATCAATTAATAATTTTGCTATGCAATAATATAGTAATTGCTGCATGGAGTAACCTTCTGAAACTTTTCTCGATGGGTGTGAACGTTTTTCGAATGTACTAAAATTGACATAAAATTAGACGAGTTAAATTACTGTATACCAAAACTCCAAACAGTGAAGAGTTTTTTACAACTATTAACAGGTCTCATGTTATGGAAACGCAGATAAATATATTTATTAACAAAACTTTATTGTTCATCATGATGAACATGATGCCTGACATTCTTCTTTCTTCCTGATTTGAGTAGATACCAGTATCCGGTAAATCTAAAGTGTAGCCATTTTGATTTGAGAAGAAATGATATTCACTAAATTTGGGTTAACCAGACGCGCCATAAGTAGGTTTAACAGCTTAGCATATGACGGCACGTACGCCTCCATCGTTGGGCAAACAGGGAACGCACCCTAGGAGACACAGCACCGCCACACACAGTCTTTGATCTGTGAACGGGGCAGACACACTTGTTAAAATTTTCAAATTTCATCCCGCACGAAATAAGAGCAGAGAGATCTCTGGTGGCCATCAATTCCGGGGTCAGAATTCACACAAATTGCGTGAATTCGTAGTCCCAGGTCAACTGCGTGCGACAGGCTGACTAAGTGGACTGTTCGTAAATCGGTATGATCCCCCCGGCAAGGCCGGCGTCTCCCGAACTACCGTTTCATTAGTCAGCCGACGCGGGTGGACAGGATGACCAACTAGACTGTCGTAAATCAGCATGATCCCTCCGGTCAAGCCGGTGCCTTCCGAACTACCGTTTCGTTGGTCAAACGCCATGCAGCGGAGCTTTACGTCAATAGACGGGCTGCCCTGTTCTAATCACCAGAGTTCTCTGCCCTAGGGAGCCACCCACCACCCACCCTTTAACGTAATTGCATTTGTTTCGTTACTTTATTAGCGTTTCCCTAATTAAATTATCAAATTTTATCCAATCGCGAACGTCACTAACTTTTCGAATTTTTGGAATTTCCAAGTACTCCCGGCGAAAGCGAGTGCTAGTTTCTCAAACCTCAAGTCTTAGCTATACGTACCTAATTCAACAATACAACGGCAATTAAAGTTGCTACAGTTTGTTAATTTAAACATAGTCATACCTACGAACAGTGGTGATAATCATTCATTCAGCTTAATCATTCAGTTTATTGATACAACATTTCATTAATTGTTATGCCTGTTTGCTCCTTAATCATTCAGCTTCAATCATTCAGTTTATTGATACAACATTTCATTAATTGTTATGCCTGTTTGCTAACTACTCTCACACTGTCCTGCTATTATAGATGCCATATTATAAGCAAATATCATTTTTACAAATTGTGAGCTCACCTTTAGGATGAGAGGCGCCTTGCTTCGTCTTTTCCATTTCCATCGGTCACTTTTTTTAGCCATTTTCGAGGAGTGCTGTCTCCTGTTTGTTGAGTTTGGAACCCTTAACACAAAACATATACTTTAAGCCAAGTTACTAGGCTCTGGCTGCTGGCCGCAGTATGTTCTATCTGAGTTGAGCTAAATTTACGAAGAGAAATTCAGTACATTAATTCCACATCACTGTCTTGGTTTACGGAAACTTTTATAAGTTGCAGCTGATTCCAAAGGAAAATTTTTTATCTCAGAACATAAGTTTACACTTTATTTGCTTTTCAAATTTTAGCATTCTCTTGGAAATTACCATTAATCCATTCCGCACTTTAATCAAAATCCTAGTCGAAGCTCCAAGTTAGCAAAGAGATACGGATCTGAATTGGGTTTGCTATCTAAACATTAACAACAAACAAAGCAGCACCACAAATTAATGATTAGATAATATAAATCTTTCTAAACTGCACAAACTTGTATGAAGGCCTAAACTGGGCAAAATGTGACTGTTTTGTTTAATTAAATCTGGAACGGAGCAAATGTACTATTCATTTAAGCGCTAATAACTAATCCGAAAATAGTCATGAAATTGTGGAAATAGCTTGCTTCATTAATTATTATACAGATTCGGAAAAGCTTGGTTAGCATAGATTCTCTATTTCTCAGCATGTTTTAAATTGCTTTGTAATTCTGCAGATGTTCCTAACATACTTCGTCATGCCGCTTCATTACTCACCTCACGTCGTCTTGACAAACTCGACCGTATGATGGATTTTTGATACTAGCTTACTTTCGTGAACATCTTAAAATATATCAGATGGTTCTTTCAATATTTGAGATTTGAAATCGTATCAGTTTCGTGGCTTAGTCTTAACTGGTTAAAAAATTAACTTTTCCCTTGTGTAAGCCTTGAAAAGATGTAAAGGTTAAGAAGACTAAGGTCTGTGTTGAGAAATTTGAGTTAAATACAAACTTTAGACGTTGGCCGCAACTCCATCCCAAATCGCAGGAAAAGTCATTTCATACTTGCCGAGGATGTTTTTAGACGTGTTGGATTGCGAATTGTGAGATTGTCTCTCAGAATGCAAAACACAAACTGACAAAGTGACTTAAATTAAATTGGGTTTTGCCTGATTTCCTGGAATCTCTTGATCCGCAGTTGGTTTACTTTTAACATTGACTCATTCTACTTCGGAAATTTTGTTTTGGACGTTTGAATTGATAAACAACTAATTTCTTCATTCTCTAATTCCGAAATTGGCGAATTTCAAAATTTTCTATATTTGATTGCAAATTTTCTTCGATTCCACCCTGCTCGGTTTGGTGGTTTCCCGGGATTTCTTTATAAATCTTTCCTTCAATTTTTCAATTTGAGAAAATCTGGGGAGAAATAAACATCGCCTATTCCATTTTAAAATCCTAACGCATGACTCACTCCTAGCTTTGTAAAATCAGTAAAATTCTTGAATAGGGGTAATTTTAAAGTGAAATCTAAAATAATTAAAGGGCTAATTTTGCTCGGCCAAAAGTCACTCGAATTCAGCTCTGGAGAAGTCGCAGTCGGAATCGCAGTACCTATTATAGTTTCGCCAATGTAATTTCTGATTGTATTAGTTTCAATCGATAAACTACTCGAAGGTTATTTCCAAATTACCGATTGCTTACACTTAACGTGCTGGTATTCTTTCGGGTGTTTTTGACTTTATATGATTTCAATCCTGTGCGTAAATGGCTGGAAATTGCGAAATAACCTATTTCCGTGCTCTTTGGCATTCTGGGACTAGTTTGGGACCAGTTCCGTATTTTTAGGCCAACAGATAAGAAAGTTTTGGTTTTAGCCTTAGGCGCTCAATAGGTAGACGAGACACCGGATTGATTGTTACGTCTGGTAAAAAAGGTACGAAACTAAACAATTTTTGCTTCCCCAATTTTTGAGGTATCTCTAAGAGTTAAGTCAGTAGAAGCAAAAAGCCATTTGGAGGGTAAAAAAATGGCCATTTTTGAGGAAATCAGTTTTTTCAAAATTACTGCCAAATTTTACGAACATTTTTGGTCCATTTATACTCAATCGAAACAGTTTGCAAAACAAGCATATTTTGCGAAACCTGCATATTTATGAATCCCTATTAGCCGGACTTTATTGCTTTCAGCTAGAGATTTGTCCGAAAAACCAATTTGGCAAAACTGCGGTTATTTTGTTTTAAAAATCAATTTTTCAAAAACTACTAAATGGGTTTGGAGATTTTTGGCAGAACGGATATTTGTTCTATTGCGGAGGGACGCAATTCGTGGTTTTGGCTAAAACCTTCCCAGTTTCGAGATAATTTAGAGCAAAGTTTAAAAAAATAGTGTCTCCGTGTCCATTTTGTGAATTTTCACAACGGTTAATTGCCACTGAACGAAACCCAAAAAACGTCCCGCAGCCCATGTCCTCTGTATGATAGCGCAAAAAGAATGTTTTCTGGTTCCACAGTTTTGTGAAATCGACGTTCAAACATTTTTGGTTTATATATATTTAGCCGTTATGGCAGAAACTGTTTGCTAATTTCTTTGCTAATTTTACTAGTTTCGTAAGCTCATGTGCTGATTATAAGCTTTAAAACAATGTATAAAGCTCTTTCCAACTCCCAAAATTGCGAAAGTTATAGCGCTTTAAATCAAAACAAAAACATTGCACAAACGGATACTAATGCCAGCTAAAGCAGAAAATTTCTGCTTCGAACACAACCTTATGAGTATTTGTCAATTTCTAAATTACTATTAATTTCAACAATTTTATTCGTTACCCTACTTGCCACGATAGAGATTCTACGGCATGCATTTTCAATTTTATTAACCACTTCAGTTAGATTTGAAATTCCCTCCCAGCTGCATCAGAAACGCCTTTTGGGTTTTAGTTTTAATTTTACAGCACTTGTAATAGCCGAAATAGCCTCTGGAAGACATTTTTCTTGAAGCCTAAACCTAAGTCTAAACTGGTTGTTTTACCCCAAACTCCGAGCAACCCATGTTCACAAATTGTTTTAGTGTTGTCGCATTTTCAATTCAGGCAGTCGCACTATATTTGGTTGTAGTAAGTTAATTCTAAGCTTCAAATTAATATAAAATTTATTGCTGAACTCTCAAAAAATAAATTTCAGTTTTTCCCTGTTCACTGCAAAGACACGAACCAGTACTTTAAATGAAGTGACTTACCCCCTTCGCTTAAGTTACTCTTAAACTATTCGTCTGAGGATACATTTTGTGCCCTCGATTTAATCGTAAGAATTACTACTGTCCCTTTTGGCTCAGGCTAACGGAACGGAAATAGAAAGTTTTGTAGGATTCGATACAATGGAAATAAAATGGTGAATTTCCTTTCTAAATTTTTGTTCTTGGAGGTTTGCTGAAAAGCTCTCCCAAAGGGGGATTTTCCGTATCTGCGGTATCTTCTTCCCATCTGTCCAAAAACAATTAAAATTTTAATTTATGGCTTTCACAAGATCTAATCCTTTTTCCCCTTTTGAGGAATTGTTACCTTAAAATGAAATGAAAAAAGGAAATGTTTACCTTAAATCAGCCACATTCCAGCGGTAGACTATAACATTTTTGTTGTGATTATGGCTTTCGGCTGCTGACTACTCTTGCAACTCCTTCACTACTGCTGCAACTGCTTCACAAAAGCTCTAAAGCAATTCCTTCTTACTTATTACAGTTTCCTCCTTTCTGTACTCAGTTTTTAGACAAATCAAAGTGGAAGAGGATTACTGTACCACCGCCGTATTCACAAATTTCCAAATTTCATGTGTTTCCTTGCTGGTTACTCGTCGCGTCTTGACAAAAATTTTTCAAAGTTTAGTTTTTACTACATGTGTCTTTGGTTGCACAACGCGCGAAACCCGTAATTATGAAAACTCGTAACATTTTTTAAAATAAATATTTTCTTTTTACTTAATTGTTACCAAAATAAATATGCTAAATTTTGATGCTGGACCTCACTTAATCATTTCATTTACTTTTTGTCGTTCAATAATTGGAGCGAAACTGCTCCAGCTCGCCCCCTCCTACTTTTCGCTCTGATGCGCCCACCCCAACGTTTCAGAAGCGGTTTACGGTCATTTTGCACACATAGTTTCTCACCTTGTTTGTTCTGACGGTGCGTTTGATACACAAGGCACGTTGGGTTTCAGTTTGGTTTCAATGACTGGGCTCTTGTGAATTGGCAATCCAATAAGTTTCTGTTGGCAAAGTATAGCATTATAACACTCAATCTGCTAAAATTAACTGAGCATACTACGCTCTCACCCTTGCATGTTCTATTTTCTAACTTCATGACTTGGCCTCTTTCTTGTTGGAGTTCACGTAACACTATTCTCTTATCGTTCCAAATTTGGCAATTGTGTAATAGTATCTTTTGGAATTTCGCTGAACCCCCGCTGATAGTATTCCAGTTTGCCGCAGCTATTACTACTCACGTGCAGCAGCAGTCTTTTGAAGACAACGACAAGTCGTGAAAAAACTCAAACTTTAATGGATGTACTTCATGCACTACAATCTTCCTTTTGTTACCGACTTTTGTTAAGTCCGTACTAGATGTGGATGGGCAGGCAGTAGGCCCTGATCTTACAACTGATTTTCTTCGTTGTTTCCTTTTCACCTTCGGCTTAAATGGTTCTAGTCTGGCCAGACGGTACGCGGTTCGTTTTTTACTGATGGTTACCTAAGGTTCTGCAACGGGCTGACTGTTTTCTTCTATTCGGTAGAAGTAGTGTCAATTCCAAATTGAGGACCAATTTTTGCGAGGGAGGGAGATATGTGACAGAGCTAGTTTTTTGACAACTGTGCTTAAAGTGAATTTGAAATTGAAACGAAATTGAGACAATTTGAGCTTACGTACGGAATAACTACAGCCACCTAGGTAAAGCCATACGTAGTGCATGGTAAATTTGGGTGAGTAATTCAATTAAGTATAGAACTCAAGAGGTAGTTGGGGTTAAATCCACTGAGGTAATAGCTCCAATTATGACCAACGCTCACCTAGGTAATCACATTAGGTACCAAAGAAACGTATTATAAGATATACGGTAGACACTTAATTGACTGCTACGTAACTGATAAACGTAATTGTTAATGGTATTCTTGTATTGTGCTACTGTATTAATTAGTATTCTTCATAGTTGTGATGTCTCGTAGTTGTACTGTTGCTATCGTAATTCAGGAAAAAAGTGTTTGTAAGGCTAAGCAAAATTGTGCTTCCTAATTGGGTTTTCTGGAAAAGAGTTGGTCTTCCTATTTCTGACAATGATAGAGTTTATGGAGGAATTGGAAATTGGATTTGGCTTGTTGCTTACGTCAATCTGGCAAGAGCAAAGAATATTCTAGAAGGTTCTTAGCCCAAAGTTAGCAACAAGCGAGAGTATTTTATTGGAAAAGCTAAGAGCTGGAAACTTGTAATACCTATGGGAAATTTAGAGAGAACCTAACTTTAGACTATTCCTGAATTGGAAACAAATTGTAGGTATTACGTAATCGCAATCGTCTTACGGTACTTCGGCTTGGAATAGTTTGCTTTTGTGCTATTCGTTGGGTCTTCGTATTTGTGCTGGTGGAGTCAAGTGGTGTTGAATAAACTGTGAGCTTGCTATATTGTCAAAGTAAAAGATCGTGAAGTGTACCTATTGGCTACGCTAAGACTCCGATAAGATTAGTGAAGATCCACTGCGCTTTAACTCTGCCTGCGCTGGTCGTCGACCTCACTGCCCGCGACAACTGGATACTTTAAATCCCCCACATTGCTAGTATTTAGCACCCGTTACCATTCCTGAAACATTGAAACAGATTGGCTGTGAAATGTATTCAGGTGAGTCGTTTCCGGTAATGCAAGAGTCCTCTTAAACTGAGACATTTCAGATTTCTGATTGAAGCTCTTTTAAGATTAAACTAAAGTTAATATCTTACTCTATAATCATTTTTCAAAATATAAAAGCTTACTTTTAACAGGAAAATGCAGCAAACGCGAAGTAATGAGCTTGACTGCTCATGTCATGATGAAATTTGACGGAACGTTTCAAAATAAGTTCTTTTAGCGTTTTAAACTCACTCCGCGTAATCCCACTTCAAAAACATTCGTCAGTTCCATTCAGGGCAGTTTTTCCAAATTTCTGACGGTTGGGCAGCAGCTGCGCAGCTATGACTATATTCAATGTTTTCTGTTTGAACTTTTGGGATGTTCTGCGCACCTGATAGTTCAGTTCAGTTCAGTGCAGCTGATAGATGTCTTATGTGTCTTTGTATATTCTCGCAGTGCCCCAAGAAGTTCAGAGAGGCAAACAGCTTGATTACCCGCACTGTATTGATGTTTGGTCATATCCAGTTGCACACCAGATACTCTGACTCTAAATCACCAGAGGGCACGAACTTTTAGATAAACTTGTCACAACAACGCAAAAAGTTACTGAATCAATGTTAGTTTGAATCCTTTATTGAGAGTGTTACTCATGAATTCTTTGGTTTAAATGTACTGTTTCCCACTCAAGTTGCAAATACTTGTTTATTCCGATTCTTTGTAAAGAACTGTTTTGACAAAACGTATATAAATGGTTGTAACTAAAGTTTTCACTTTGTAAACATTGCCTGCTTTGATTTGTGTTGTGAGTGGTGATTTGATTTCTTAGTTTCTGTTTTCTACTGTGTACATTTCCCCATAAACTTTATAAAGCTAACAAGCAGTACTTTTGTCCAAAAAATGCCTGTATTGAGTTAGTATATTTGCTCTAAATATAGACCTGCTACGAGAACATTCTTCCTTGAGAAGTGATTTCCATACAGAAATTTCTATGCGTGGTGTATTGATGATAGGAAAACAACAATTTGGGCTCCACTCCGCTTTCATACTATGGTATTTAGACATTGTATCCAAACTGCCGGCGATGCCATAGAGTAACGTAGACTCTTGATAGTTTATAGCTTTATATTTCTTGATCTTTAGAGTTTTCATTTGAAGTAAAAATCGGCAGCCGCAGCATCACCAAAATGACAAGCTCTGACATAAATCATGATCATTGCCTTCTGTAGTTTTTTTTGCTTAAGGATGCTTTTTGTGTGCTCTTTTTCAGTGAGTAAGTAAGTAGCTGCCATATGCAGCAAGCAACTGGTGATTGAGTACCGATTTCGTACTTTTCAATTTTTTACGGTAGACAGAAACAAGATCACCCATAAAAGGGGAATATTCCGTCGTTGAGCCATCTTCATTGTTTTGTTTCCCCATTCAACGCAAAGAATATAATATGTAAGAACAGTCAGCGAAAAATACAATACTGAAATTCAACTGTGAGTTGATCTCTGGCTATTCCGGTGATAAACTTCCATCTTAACCACTACACTAGCCGAACTGTATTGTTTTGAAATCTTAGTTTAATCACGATTCGTGGATTGCCAAATAATAATAGGCTGACTGAGATCAACTTGGGGCTTAGTTCCATTTTGAGGGTTGAACGTCGAGGAGGAGATGGTTTTGGTTGTGAACCGTCCGTTGCTATTGCAACACAGGTGGACAAGGGGGGGGTTAAAGGGGGGAATTTCCTCCCCCCCTCGGCGAAGTCGCCCACAAGGGGTCGCGAAATTGCTCCCACAAGGGGTAAGAAAATTGGCCACAAGGGGTAAGAAAATTGCCCAAAAAATAGATTTTACGACTAAAATTTCCAAAAATTTTCCGGCTTCGCCGGAATTTTTCATTTGAAATTACTATTTTTAGCTAAAAAACGTCCAATAAACGAGTTTTAGTTTAAAAATTGCTGTTTTTTGCTAAAAATAGGCTAAAACATGTAGCTTAAAAATCGCTTTCAAAAGTACCCCTAAGAAAAATCGCTCTCACAAGGGGTACCCAAATTTGCTTCCTCCCAAACATCAGAGCATAAGAAAGGCATACATGCATTTCATACAACAACACCGGGGAAGTTATTCCGCCCCAGCGGAATAAAAAACATTAACGATGAAGACTTTTCAAAATTTCTATTTCTCATATGCATTCAAACACTTTTTCCTGCTGCGCCCAGCGCAGCAGGTAGTTGAAGTTTGCTCAGGCCGAGCTCCAGCACACACTTTGTTCGTTAAACATGCATTTTACCATAAATGCATGTGTGCAATGGTTTAAGATAGACATTATATGATTTATGTGCGGATTTCTGTTTTGGTAGCTTTCTGCTTCTAGTCCATGTAATTACGTATGTATGTGTAAATTGACTGAAGAATTCGAAACCGGAAATCTTATTCTTTTCTGCATGACTAATAAAGCCTTTCAACTGACACAGATCACTGTGGGATTATTCATTGATAGCTGACTGTATGTTCTGTTAATCACAGTTTCTGTTTCTGTTAATAACAGTCAAAATCCAAATTGTTATCACAATGTAGAATAAAAGCCAATTTTTCCAATGCTAGCAGAATAAATAACTGCACGATGTTTTGCAGAAAATTTTGCAGTACCTAAGAATAAGATCACTTTTGAAAACATATAAACTGCGCAGCAGGTTTATAATTTCATAAAATATTCATCCGGCGAAAACTTAATCTTTTGCACAAAATCTTGCTTGTTAGCTTTTGACTTTGCAGCTACTGAGCCAGTTTAATTAGCCAAAGCTCAGATTTGAGTGGATCCAGAACAGGTTTGCTGGATCAAGCAAAAATTGTAATTCTGCAGAGCCTGCCTACTTACATTTGTACACAGTCGTATACAGATGAGTATGCTAATTTTTACACAGATTTATAAAGACGCTTCTTCTAAAGCGTGTAAGTTTATGTAAAATATACATCAAAACAGATTGTAGTATACCTGCTGCGCCTAGGTGCACAGAAAAAAACATTTTTGGTCCACGTGCTTAAAAAGAACAGGGCCGTCTAATATATTCCGGCTCCGACTTATTTATTTATGGCTGGAGTCTGACTGAACATTAGGTATTGTGCAAATTCCATAAAACCGTTCTGAAGTTATCAGAACATTTGAAACTGAATTGTCACAAGCAGGTACCGAACCAATAGATTTCAGCCCGGAGAATCCCGCAACAAATTTAATGAATGCAAGCAACACAGCATTATATACTATAGCAATTTCAGGAATTTTATTGTCCTTTCAGTGGAAATTTTATCAAACTAACAAAGCTGCATCAAAAACAGACTTCAGATTCATATTCAGCGACCCAGAAAACCCCTGTATGCTATTTCTGACGACAACAAAATTGAAAAAATTTTCCGGTTCCTTTTGTTCCCCCTTGCGAATCAAAAAATCTAATTTCACGAAATCAAAAAATGTCGACACCTGGGGTATTGCAGAACCAAATCTGGTGCTCAATTTAGCTCAAGATAGCCCCGACCCACTTTGGCACACAACTATGAACTGTAACCAGAAGTTTAGCATATGCCAATTTCAGAAATGGCCCAGGCTACATAATAGCCCAAGACTATGCATACGGCCCTGAAACTGTTTGAAAATCCTCCCTTTCTAATGCTCGCCACCTGTAAAACTACTCCAACCACTCCTTTCCAAAATCCTTAATACGCAGTTTTGTAAGCTAAATTTATTTTATTTTCTCCCCGTTTTGCAAATTTTTAGCTAAAAGCAACGATTTTTTTACAAAACAACATCTGCTGGATAATTTTTAGCAAAAATATTGACATTCTTTCGCAAATTTTAGGAAACGTATAATTTTTTTGGGCAATTATCAACCCGTTGTCGCTGAATCTCCAACATTTTATGAGAGTAATTTTGGTACCCCCTGTGGACGACTGTTCTGTATTCAACAAATTTGAATAAACTTTAAAGGTGCTATTATTACTTGCAGAACATGCCCAATATTACATGAAAGGCAGCGGAGTAGGCAAGGTAAAGAAGACAAAAAGCATTTCATCCAGGAAAAGTTCTATGATAATGCTAGAATTTGTAAAAAGAATTAAAATTTCTTAAAACCCGCGGGCACGCGCTGCCCGCGCCCAATGCGTCTATTAGAAGATTTTGAGTACATCATTATAGCAAGATTCCGCAGAACCAACACACTGGAACTAAGCACAAAATCATCCCATGGAAATGAGCTGACTCGGCTGGAATTTTGCTGCCCAATCTTAGTTAAAAAAAGTTTCCACGGAAACTTTCTGACTGCACTGGAAACTAGCCGACAAGGTAGTAAAATTAAAATTGTCATGTGGTAAACATACATGAAATTTCATGGCACGCCTCTGTCTTGATTGGAATCTTGCTGGCCAGAACTAAGAAGGCTATTGTTCCACGGAATTTTGCTGACTTGCTTGGAAACACGCCGCCTGGGCTAAGGCCTTCTAACATTCCAAGGAATTTAGCTGATAAGTTTTTGTAATCTGCCGGAAACTCGCTATAACGGTGTACTCAAAATCTTTTGATAGACGCACAAACACTGCGTCGAATTTTCGGCGAATTGATAAAATGTTCATTAAAATTTCCGTACTGCTAGACTCTGATTTGTTGGGATACCATAGATTGCGCATGGGGTTATGCATTATCTTGCTTCTAGTTTGTGTCCAGTTTAGTCCTGTGGCAGGCACGACTACCGTATTCTCGTGCTTAAGGGAACACCCACATGTTCTCTTAAGGGAGCGCTTCCATTACCGAAAACTGCTCTCCTAGCATTTGTTTCTTTTAAACCAATTTGTTTCAAACCTCCAACCTTGGTAGTTGAAAAAATATTATCACCGGTTCCTAATTTGAAGAATCTAAAGCTTGGATTGCGACTAACAAGGATACTTTCAAATCTTCAAAACGGTGTCATTAACTAGCGACTGAAGAAAAGTAGCAGAGATTTTGCACACATGTATAACCAAATCCCACGTAGGGATTGTTTCAATTTTTTATTTATAAAAATGCTGAGCATTTTATAAATTTTCAGAAACTTTGGAAATCAATATTTACTGGAGTTAACGTTTTAAACAAAAATGAAATTAGTGCCCCCTTCGCACCTCAATAAAAATTTATCTCTTCAAAAATTTGAGCAAGTTTGGTTGTAGCATTTATTAGGAAATTACCCCAGAAAATTTCCCCGTACTAAATCACTTCGTTTTGTGCTTATATTATGTTTTTAATAGGTTGCATAGTATTTGACAAATAATAAAAATCAACCAAAACAAAAGCACCATGAAAAACCTTATAATCCCATTTTTGAACGATCAGTTTTTACTTTGGT